>DF364312.1:20265-32995 GCA_000787875.1 Solanum virginianum | reverse complement strand
ATCAAGACCCCAAGAGCTTTTTACTTCTTAATTTATGAATTTCAAGCTTAGTTTGAATATGGGTCTTCTGAATTAGTGTCGATTTGATTAAATTGAGATATGGACTGTATTTAATTGATGTCTTAAAGTGATTTAACCTATTACATTAAATTTCATTGATATTATGAAGGTTTGAATATGCATGTCCCTTTAAATGTTGAATCTAGGCATGAATAATTTTATGTATGCTTTAATTGATGATTTCTTCATGAATTCACTACAATTTTACTATATTATGATGATTTAAGTATGTTCTCTTAGTGCCCATTCTATTCTCTCATTCATTCATTGCATATGCATGCATGAATATTGATTTTCATGAAGTTTATGATGCGGTCTAAGTCCAAATTATGATTATGACTATATTTTTCAAGAGAAAGTATGATTATGACAAGAATGTGATCACATAATGTCTATGATATGGCTCTTTGAGCAATTATGGGTGTTTATACCAATATTTACAAGTATAAATGAGCTATTTCTATGCATGAAAGTATGATATGAAGTATGATTTGACTTTTTAGCCTAAGTATGCATGATTATGAAGTATGTTTGGCTTTTAAGCCCAAGTATTCATGATGAATATTTAAAAAGACTCATTCTCCTTTTAAAAGCATATATATGTATATGTATTCTTGTGAAATGATGACTTAGCACCGAGCGTACTTGTGTGAGGGGGGCTATCCCCAAGGGTCCCGTCCTTAAGCCCCATAATATGCGCCAAACATAGGTTCATATTTATGTCCCTTGTGGATGATTATCCTTTCCGAAATGGGTGGTGCTCCCATAAGGTAAGGTACTTGGGTGTTGTTCCCATAAGGTGAGTCACTCTTTGAAATGGGTGTTGTTCCCATAAGGTAAGTGTATAGGTTACCTTTGGCAAGTAATTTACTCTTTCTCCAGTGTAGAGGAAATATCGGGATTCCAAGTAATAGCTCGCTTGGTCTTAGATGTCGATTAAGGTCCCATCCCCCCTATGTTAAGTACTATAACATTTCATGCATCATGGATTTTATGGCATATTGATATTATACTCTTTGCAATATACTTCTTTCTATATACGTGCCCTTGTCATCTAACATTGATTGCAGGTTTAATGAGTTCATATGCATTGTATGCCCGCATATTTAGTATATTCAAACATACTAACACATACTATTGCCTACATGATCTAAGCATGTAGGGATCAGAGACTATCTTCATCCACCTCTTGATGGCTAGCTTGATTGACAAAGAGTTGCTTGTGGTGAGTTCTATCACCCTAAGATAAGCCACCTTCTATCTACCTTCTATGTTATAATGCTTTATGTATTTAGTTTGAGGGTGAGCTGAGGACATGTCTTGGCCTCTATCTTATTTTATGAACTAAAGACATTGTTGGACATCAAGTAAACTCTATGTACAGGATTGAGATATGTTATCCTATTTGCTTATAAGAACTATGATTATGTCTACCTCTTGATATTTATGTTGTGATGATATGTTCATAATGAGATGTGGAAATATGAAAAGTCCTAAGCCCCTTCTATACCTATAGTGTGAGTCATATTTACCTGCCCCTTAGTTCTTATGTGCTATGCCTATGTTAATTCGTGCAAATCCCTATCCCCATGATATCCCCATAACGTGAGTCATACTTACTCATTTCTTAAAATTATATGTTTATTGCTTAATCAAGCGCTTCTGAATCGATGACATATTTATGGATGCTATGAGGTTTTTTTTTGGAGATTCTCAGATTTTTATTCGCCATGTCAATCCTAGGCCCTCGGCCTAGGTCATGAAAAGTAGGGTAAGTTACTACACTTTTCTCCCTCTTTTGTGTATGAATTAATTAGGGGATTGTGTATAAGTCAATGAGGTTGGAGTGGTCCCTTTTACATGATGTAATCTTATGGGAAGGTTTACTAGTGGTTTGTGCATGTTAGGATAGCTAGATAGCCATAGAGGTGTGTAAGGACCTAGATTTTTGTATAACTTTAGTGACGCTTGAGATTTGGTTTCGGAGAGTTTTGGGCTGAGGTGACATCTTATGGAACATCCAAGCTTGATCTAAGTTCACTTTCAAGACTTCAATTCAAGCTTATTTATGTTGCTTAAGGCCATCATGAGTCTCCTACATCAAGTTGAGTTCAAAGGAATTCTATTTCCTAAGTTTTTCACAAGTACCGATAGAAATTACATGGGCATATCTCTTAGGACAAAATTAACTAGGTGGCTCACGACCTATCAAATTAAATCTCTTTGAGTTCGCTTTCCAACGTACTTAGTTTCACCTCATTTTGAATTAGGATGAAGATGTGATGCCTATTTTTCGTAAGACCCTCCTGTACAGTTTTACCACACTGGCCAGTAAATGGCAGTGAGACATCTCACGACTCTGAGACTACCCTTGAGCCTGAGATGGTTAATTTTTGGACAGTTCTTGTGCATGAATAGCCACACAAATTGTTTGGTGTGGCACGGGACGTGAGGCCCTCTGTGAGGCTTTTGAAGTGAAATTTTTTTAAGTGTTGAGCCAAGTTTCAACTTCCAGAAATTTGTCTAAGTGTGGGTTCATGGGTAGGTAAATGGACCTTGAAATCCACACGGAACGTTTATCCTCCAGTCAAGTGGCTTTTGGTAAAATTTTCCTTCAATTTGTTAATGATATTTTTGTACATTCAGTTATTTCTATTGGTCTTTTGGGAATTCGTATGCTATTCTAAGGTCATCTAAAGACCTACCTATTTCAAACATTCAAAATCACTCTTCATATTCTAAAAATCCTCTTAAAAGTTTCCCATAGAGAAGTGTTGAAGATTCAACTTGGGAGCTAAGGAACTCAACTTTTCTTCAATATTGTTTAGGGTTGCTTCATCTTAGTGAAGGTATGTGGGTTTTGATCTTTGACTACCTTCCAATCAAGGAGAACCAAATTATTTGCAAGTAATTTTATGAATTTCTAGCTTAGTCTAAATTAGGATTTTGAATATTATGAATCCTAAAATTCTATTTATGCATGGATAGTATTTATTTGATGATTGTAATGTGATTTAAACTATTATATGTGGATTTACTTTGGGTTTATGGAATTAGAAGTATGCATGTCCCCCTTTAAGGCTTATTTATGAATGAGTGATTATATTATAATTTTAAACGTGGATTTAATTATATTTTCACTTGAATTTCATATTATATTGTTGATTTTAGATTGAATCTCAATTACCCATGCCATTTTCACATTATTCATAGCATATGCATTCATGTTCATGAGAATTTATGTAAATTATGTTATGGGTTATGCCCAATTATCTTTTATGATATGATTTTAATAAAATATTGGTTATGACAAGAATGTGATCACATATATGTCTATTGATTATGGCTCTTGAGCATTTTGGGTGGTTGCACCATTTTGTATATGAATGGGCTATTCCTATGCATGAGTATTATAACTATGAAAGTATGGTTTTAACATTTGACCCTAAGTATGAACTATTATGAATGATATTTGGCCTTTAAGCCTAATTATACATTGAAATGGTTTTGGAAATGATTATTGTCTCTTTGAAAGCATGTAAATATATATGTATATGTATTCTTATGGGATGATGACTTAGCACCCATGGATTGGGGGCATTAGGGCTATCCCCAAGGGCCCTCTACCTTTCCTTAAACTATGTGCCTAGTATAGGTCCTTTTCGAAATGGGGATGCCCGTAAGGAAAGTTGCCTCCAAAATGGGAATACCCGTAAGTAGAAGAATTGATTTGATATGTTATATGTGAAAATGCTATCCGAAATGGAGATGCCCATAAGGAAGGTTGCTTCATACGACATGGGGATGCCCATAAAGTGAAGTATGGTTTACCCTTGGTATTTAGACCACCTCTTTACCGATGAGGGAATTTCATTCGGATTCCAAGTAATAGCTCGCTTGGTCTAACTTATGTCGCCTGAGGTCACATCCCCAATATAAAAATATATATGAGCATATTTACATTTCATACATCATGAATTTCATAGCATTTTGTTATTTTACATTCTTTGTTATAAATCTCTTTCTACATTATGTGCCCTCGCCATCTAAAATTGATATGTAGGTTTTGGTAAGTTACATGCATTGCACCCCGCATACTTAGTACATTCAAACATACTAATGCATACTTTTTCCTACATGATCTCACCATGTAGGGATCAGAGATTACTTTCATCCACTGTTCGATGGCTAGATAGAGTTTTTAGACATTGGTTGTGGTGAGTCCTATCTTCCAACAACAAGCCACCATTCCTCTACCTTAAGTTGCTTTTGTTTATGTTAGCTATACTTTGAGGGTGAGCTCGGAACATGCCTTGGCCCCCACCCTATCTTATAACTAGATGGATTGTTGGACATCTTGTAGACTCTCGTCATATCTATGTGTTATGTGCTGTATTTGAACCTTATGATCATAGTTATTTTTTGGTTATAGCTATTGTGGTTTGATTTTAGGAATTATGCTATATATGTATGTTTGATGTGGAATGGTGAAAGATACTAAGTCCTAAATTGCCCCATAGCCTGAGTCATATTTCCTCGTCCCTTAGAACTATCTGTTTACTTGTGAATATACTTTCGAACTGATGATATGAATTTTGGTACTTTGAGTCTTGTTTGGGTACTCTTGGGTTCCCATTCGCCATGTCACTCCTAGACCTCGGGTTTGGGTCGTGACAAGGTGAGTCCGTTTAACTTTAATTATGAGCTAATTTTAGAATTTAAAGTATAATGTTAGTAGAAACTCATGCGAACAATGATTGGATACCATAAGTTTACATTGGTCCTGCTAAATGATGATATTTAGGGCTTGTTTTATGCATGTGATGACAAGAGATGTGACCATAAAAGCAATTAGAGGAGAAGAAGTTGAAGAAATGCCCTAAGTTTGGTAATTATAGGCTTGCTACTTACATATAACCAGTGGGTGTGAGTGAACTGCCTAAATATGTTTATTCACTACTAATACTAGTTTCATCATCTACTTTATTTTAGATAAATATTTGGAAAAAGTGGAGGTTACTATACAGTAATAACAAGATGGCATAACAAGGTATGTAAGGCTATCCAATTCCATATTCTATGGCATGAAATCTAACAGTTGTGTCACTATCAACTAGTAAGCTTCCAAGTACTATTCCAATAGTAGCGGTGTTATTTATTAATAAATTTGTAGTTTTACTCTTTTAAGCACTAGCATAAGGAATCCATATTCATTCGCAAAGCCAATTGTGTCATTTATACTCCTATGTAGCACGTCAATGTTACATTTGATTCTTCTATTATGGTACAACCTTAAGTGACCATTGTTCTCTCTTATACTACTAATACATAGTCCCAAAGCCCCAAAAATTATTATAACCACCAAAGTAATAATCTCAAAGCATTAAAGAGTAACATAAACACTGCTCACAGCGTGGGTGGCAGCCAAGGGGCAAGAGCCTAGCATGGGTTGATCTCAGATGGTTCATAAGGGAGGCACCTTAGAGGTGAGAGCCTAGCATAGGCCAATCCTAATTCGTATAGTTACGAGGACAACATCCCTGTGATTAAAATGGCTTGCGTGGGTCATCCTCTTTTACCACTGATCAAAGGTGGTCTTTTATTATAATATGTGCATTTATAATTACTACTTGATTTCTTAATTTACATATGCTATTGCCTTACATATTCAGTACACTATCTCGTACTGATGCCCCTTTTTAGAGATGCTGCAATTCATGTTGCAGGTATAGATACTCCAACTAGTAGACCTTCATTGTACGCATACCTAACACTCAGCTGCTTTGGAGAGCTCCAAGTTGATCCAGGGCTTTACTGAGTCTGTAGTACATGCTTTTTGGGTATTGTGTCATAGTTCAAAGTAAGGCGGGGCTTATCCCAAACTATTTTATCTTATAGAGGCTTTCTAGACTTATTGTATATGATTTAATTGCATCTTATCTCTTAATAATTTTGGCCTCAACTACCAATTCTAGTATGTAAGTTTTGGTGCTACCTATTTTGATCACTTAGCTCTACAGTTTGTATGAAGATTTCATCGATATGTAGTTGTGATAGTCATAGTAAGCACTGGTTGCGTGTTGGTTCTCTCGGGCATTGAGGGCATCGAATACCTGTTCATCATTAAATATTTAGAGATGTGACAGTCCAAGAGGGCTCTAATTTATGGTGATAGATTTTCCCACCCAATGTTCAGAAATGGTGGTAATGATCATTCTCAAATTGGGCAAAGGTATTCTGACCATTGGGCTAGAAAGAATATTTGTGTCGGGTGTTTTAGATTTGGTGTTTAAGGAATGTAAAATGTCTATGTTGATCAAATAAATGGACATTTCAAGTCTCATGACTTATGCAAAGCAAATTGAGGATGAAAAATTGAGAAAGGCTAGGGAGTCCAAGAGGGCTCTAGTTGATTGTCGTAGTTTCTCCAAATAAAGGTTTGGAAATGATGGCAATGATCATTCTCAAATTGGGCAAAGGTACTCCAATCAAAAATTTATCCAACACTCCCTCTCCAAGGTTCAACAAAAATAATGGGTCAAATCCCAAGGTTCAAGTGGTCAAGCTACTCTCTCGCCTGTAAGCAATGTGGAAAAAGTCACAAGGAAGAGTGCTTACACTAATTTTGATATATGCTTTAGGAATGGAAAGATGTGTCATTATGCTAAAAATTATAGCGGTAGAGGTGTTTGACCCTAAGCATAGGCATAGACTCAGACTATAAGCCAACAAGTCCATCAGAGTACCATCTCAGGTTCGGATAGTGGTGATCAAGCTACTCTCTTCATAGTAGATGATTTGCCTAATGTAATTATGGTATGTTATGGGTCTTTCATAAGAATATGTATGCTTTACTTTATTTGGGAGTCAATTCAACTTTTGTTATCCCTTACCTAGATATGAGATTTGATATTAGTCCTGAGGTTTGTTAGAGACTTTTCTTAGTTTATACCCCTGTCAGTAAGTCAGTGTTGGCTAGAAGAGTTGGTAGAAATTGTATAATTTTGGTACTCTACAAAGAGACTTCGTGTAACCTTATAGAACTTGAAATGACCGACTTCGATATTATTCTTGGAATGGATTGCCTTCATACTTGTTATGCTTCTATTATTGTAGTATCTGAGCCGTCATATTCTAATTACTAATGAACAAGTCTTAGAATGGAGAGGTAGTGATTCCTTATTCAAAAGTCAACTCATATTGTGACTTAATGCTCAAAAAATAATTTTCAAGGTTTCATATATTATATTGTATAGTTAAGGATACCATTTCTGAAGCCCCAACTTTTGAGTTAGTCCCTACTGTGAATGAGTTTCTCGATGTGTTCCTCGATACCTAGTATTCCTCCTCAGAGAGAAATCAATTTTGGTATATATATTTTTTGATAGCTAACCTATCTCAACTCCCCTTACCATATCGCCCCAATAGAACTTAAAGAAATAAAGGATCAATTAAAAGAGTTTTTGGATAAGGGCTTTGTAAGGATAACATCTCACTATAGGGTGCTCCCATGTTGTGTTTTTAGAAAAATGATGGATTCCTTCGAATGTGTGTAGATTATTGGCAATTGAAGAAGGTAACTGGAAAGAACAAATATTATGACATGAGTATTAATGATTTGTTTGATTGATCCTAATGGGGAGGATTATTTCTTTAAGATGATCTCTAATCAAACTTTCACCAATTGATGATAAAAGAGTGTGATATCCTAAATATGATTTCTAGAACAAGATATGATCATTATGATAGTTATGTCACTCAAGTTAAAAATGCTTTCACGACCTTCATGGATTTGATGATCGAATAATCAAACCATACTTGGACATGTTCATGATGGTCATCAGGGGCGACATATTATTTTACTCCTAAAGTTTGGAACAGCATATAGGTGACTTGAGAGCATTGTTGCAAACTTTGAAAGATCATCAATTATTTACCAAATTTAATAAATGCAAGTTTCGATGGATAAAGATTTCATTTCTTGGCCATACAGATTTTGGTAAAGATACTATGGTTGATCCTACAAAAATGGAGGCAGTTAATAATTGGTCAAGACCGTTATCCCTCTCGAATTTTCAAAGTTCCCTAGGCTTGACCCTGTATATTATAAAAGGCTTGTACAAGAACTTTTATCCATTGCATTACCTTTGACAAAGTTTATCTAAAAGAAGGTGAAGTTTCAGTGGTCGGATGAGCACGAAAGAAGCTTCAAAGAGTTGAAAGATCACCATACTTTGTCCATGTATAAGTATTTGCTGAATGATTGAATGGGTTTGTTAGGTATTATGATACTTCATAGTTTGGACTTGGGATTTTGTTGATGCAAAATGTTAAGGTCATAACATAAGCCTCTAGACAGCTTAAAGTTCTTGAAAGGAATTAATCCACCCATGACCACAACTTTGTGGTGGTTGTGTTTGACTTGAAGATTTGGCATCACTGTTTTTATATATTGTATGTTGATGTATTCACTGATCATAAGAGTTTTCAATATTTATTCAACCAAAATGAGTTAAATCTTTGCCAAACAAGGTGGCTTGAGTTACTCAAAGATTATTATGATAATGATACACCATCTGCATAAAGCTAATGTGGTTGTTGATGGTCCTTGTAAATTGTATATTAATGGTATTTTATGTAAAGGATGAGAAGGATTTGGTTAAAGATGCGCATATATTGACCTATTTGGGAGTTTTATTTATTGACCCTAATGAGGGTAGTTGATGTGCTGCCAAAATACAACACTTTCGATGCTTAAAACTTAAAATTTTATGTGTTCTCAATGCAATGTTAGTTCATTTTATGTGTTTTTGTGTTTATGTTTGCAAGATTACAAATTGGCCTTGATTTTGGGGAAAATTGTAGAAGTTACTGAGTTTTTGCTGTTATACGAAACCCTTTACGGGCCATAGATCATTCTATGGGCCGTAGGGTGGTTTTGTGGGCGATTCCGATGAGAAGCTATTTTCTGAAGTTCATTCTACGAACATGCAGACAAGCCGTATATAGGTTTATGAGTCGTAGAAGATGGTTCATGCCTTGAGGATTGACATCTGATGTTAACGCTCCAATAAGAAAGTGGTCATTGTCAGCAATTAACCTAACTCAAGGTTGGGGTCGAATCCATAAGGAATACAGGACTTGACTACAAGACTTCACTACTAATCATTTCAAGCATCAATAACTAAAATCTCTAAATGAGGTGGGGGGTTTGTGATTCAAAAACAAAAGTAAAATTAGAATTGTTATGTGGGAAAACACTCAATTTTAGGGACAACTTGGGAATTGTATTCCCCATGGTTCGTTGACTTGACTACCCTAGGTAACATAACCATAATTGAAGATTAGCATGCAGGACAGTAACTTAGGTTCTTCCAGCCCTCTTGTGAAGGTGATGGTCGAATTTCACCATAGCTCTTGGTCGACAACCATGGTGTGCCAACTAACCGTTACCAATTGTCCCAATCAACCTCCCCTTGGTCAATTTTAGTTGATTAGATAAGAAGACATCGATCGAATACTGTCATCTTCTTCCCTTTTCCTATTCGTCACTACCTTGGTCGAGATAGTGATAGTAGGCGATTTGGTGTTGTCCACCACCAAATAACAATCATAATGAAGGGAAATAGACAATACATGCAAAACCTCAATCATAAAAATGCAATAAACCTAGTTTATCTCAAGTGAACTACCTATAGATCCTACAATCCCAAGTTGTGGATGCTTAGCTACTCATGACTAAGGCAAAACATACAAAACTGCATCAATCCCCAAAATGGGTTTTCCAAGAGAAAACAATAAACTAATCTAAAAAACTAAGAAAAGATTCAAAAGATGATTGTAAAATGTCTCCTAGTCGAAATCCTTTCTAAAACCCTAACTTAAACTATATATAGTATTTACAAAATAATGCTAGAATTTATATAGAAAAGACAGCTGATAGTTGATAAGTCTCGCAAGTACGACTCATAAGATGACCTATAAGTCATAGTTGGGGTCTCATATCAGGTTCTTGGCATCTTGGACTAAACTAGTACAACCTATAGGTATGAGTCATTGCTTGAGCTATGACTCGTATGTTCCTCTTATAATCTTGGTCTTCAGTTTTTGGTCCAATATTTTGGCTCTCTGATTCCTGCTAAGAGTCTACCTATATGAGTCGTAGTGAAACTTACAACTTGTAGGATGGCCTCGTAGGGGTGACCTCCACTTAGTAGATTTTTGAATTTTTGGTCTCTGATTCTTTTTACGACACACCCTACGACTCGTAGCTTGGGCTACAACTTGTAAGTATATTTGTATGTCCTAAGCTTCAGCAAAATCTGCAACTTTTCTTCAAAATCATGCCAACCTAACTTTTCTACAAGAATAACACAAAACACATAAAACCCATAAAAAGTTACATTAAGAACTCACAAAATCCCTTGTTTTAGGCATCAAATGTGCTGTATTTTGACAGTACATCAACACCCTCAACTTAGAATTGTTACTTGTCCTCAAGCGATGACTGGATCTAAGCAGAGAAAGAGAAATATATAGCAGTAATACTAATGGCATATACAACAACTCCTTTGATTTAGGTACCCAACTACTATTGTCAATACAGGATTGCAAAGTTATTAAGCAAACAAGAATATAATGAGATACCTAGAAATCCAACTATGACAAGCTAGGGAGCATCAACCATCCATAATCACTCGTATAGTCTTATGCTAGTCAAGTAGTGCAAATGCTATTACTGGAAAGAAGTCCCTCATACTCACTCAAAAGCATTAAGAACTCAGGGGTGGGGATGGTTGATTCCGTCGATCTTAGGGTTAGAAATTTAGTTTAAGGGGTCAAATGTTATTTTGACCCCTTATATATGAAAATCGGGTCAAGAATTAAAAATCTACTAATCGGGGCGATGAGACCCTAACTACAAGTCATAGGTTGTCCTATGACTCATAGGTCCTGGCCCCATATCAGCCCCAACACTTGTAAAAATTTAGGAATAATACCTGGACACTACAAACCCTTTTTGCAACTCGTAGGGGACTCTACGACTCGTAAGGTTGGCTCGTAGTGTATGTGCCAACTCCTGGTACTCACTGTGTCCCCCTACGAGGTATGACTACAAGTCACAGTGATGACTATGACTTGTAGGCTTGATTGTAGAGGCTGCTCCAAGTGCCATTTTTCAAATCCTCAGTTCTTCAATTTTTCACCTGCAAACCAAATCTCAAAACACAACAATTCCAAAAATATTACAGCTGTATCAATGTATTTCAACATAAAAACAAACTCAGACCTTCTATATAAGAATCTCAACAACCAAAAACACTTAAAACAAACCGAAACTTATCAACAATACTTGTGTTGCCTCCCAAGAAATGCTTTGTTTAATGTCGCGGCTCGACTTTATCATCATCCTTTATCATCTATCATTAAGGGTCTGCACCTTACTCTTGTACTCATCCGAGTGTTTAATGTATTGGTGAATATTGAATATGACTTCTTCATCATTTACCCTAAACCGCAGTTGGTCTGAACCCATATCCACTAGGGCTCTGCTAGTGGCCAAAAATAGCCTCCCCAAGATGATGGGCACTTCAAAATCAAATTAGCAGTTAAGGATCACAAAATTTGCTGGAAGGATGAATTTATTAACTTTAACAAGCATATCCCAAAGTATTTCCTCTGACTTTTTAATGGTTCGATCCTCCATAAGCAACCTCATTCTTGCCGGGCTAGGAGTACCAAGGCCAAGCTTTTTGAATACAACAAGAGGCATTAGCTTAATGCTCGCGCTTAAGTCATACAATGCTCTTGCAAACTCAATATCTACAATGGTGCAAGGGATGATGAATGCACAAGGGTCCTCTCATTTTTGCACAACGTATTTGGTCATAATAGCACTACATTATTGGAGTTCTTGTGAGAACTCTTGGCTCAAAGTGCATTTCTTGGTCACCAAATCCTTCATGTACTTGGCATACCTAGGCAGTTTCTCCAAGGCCTCTAGAAGGGGAATGTTGATGGAGAGTTGTTTCAACATTGAGAGGAAGTGTCTGAATTTACTCTCCTCTTCCTTTTTCTTAAGCCTTTGAGGGAAAGGAGGAGGGGCTTTGGGAATTGATTTCAATTTCTTGTGCTCCCTTCCCTTTTCTTGTTTCATTCCAACAACCTTCATATCTTCTCTCTCAATGACGACTTCACCACCAAGACCCTTCTCATCAACGTCATCCACAATTATCTGCATAGGGGGATCTATGGTGCTCTTGCCACTCCTAGTCATCACCGCCATGTAATGACCTTCATTCTTTGGGTTTTGGTCCATATTGCTTGGTAGGATATCCTTTTGGCATTGGTTCAATTGTGAAGAAACTTGCCTGAATTACTATTCAAGTTGCTTAATCGCCACCGAGTGAGACTCTATTTTTTGTTTTATACTTGAAATATCCGCTTTCATTCCCTTTAAAGTCTCATCTTGGATGTCGGCTCGCTTCAACAACTTTTTAAACATTTCTTCAATCCTGGAGTTCCTTGATCCCGCATTACAATTATGAGGTGGCACATAAGGACCATTCCTATAGCCTTCTGTTCTTCCCCACTTTGGCGTCTAGCACTCTCTCTTTCTTATAGTATTCGCCCCGATTGTCTCTATACATCCCATCATAGTTGAAGTTCC
>DF364312.1:1066-19928 GCA_000787875.1 Solanum virginianum | reverse complement strand
AACCACACAAGAAGGTTTCATCACACCTTGCTCTCATTGACCCCATGCTCTCTTTGTTTTGACCACTTACTCCATCCTTACGACTATTAATGCAAAAGTTTGGTCTAGGAACATGTCTCCCATGATTGTGTCGGTGCCAGCTTGACTATTCTAATCAAGCGCCCGATAGAAAATCTCAACCAAGGCATCATCAACAATCTTGTGATCAGGGACTATCCTCAAGCTTTTAATAAACTTGTCCCATGTTGTACTAATAGAATCACCTAGCAATTTCTCAAAGTTGTTGATTTTGTCCTTGAGTCTCAACTTCTTAGATCTTGGGAAATATCTTTCAAGGAATACTCTCTGAAGCTCAGCCCAACTTGTGATAGTACCCACAGGAAGCTCGGATAACCATACAACTGCATTGCCAGTCAATGACAGTGGAAATACTTTTAAACTAACAACATCAAGACAAAGGTTTTGTGTCCCTATGACACTCTTGCAAACAAACACCATATTTTGAAGATGACGGTGGGGATCCTCCACAGGTAGCCCTGTGAATAATCCACAGTTTTGGAGCATTTGGAGCAATCCACTTGATACCATGAACTTAGTATCTGTCGATAAAGGAGGCAGCATGATAGCATCTATAATGTCTATAGCCGTAGGGTTCAATCGATATTGATTCCATCTACAAGCATTTTGTTGGGCATACAACCTAGTACACCCTACAAATAAAATCAAACAACAAAAACACAAAAAACAAAAGTAAAATATACAAGACTCTAGAAATCAATACTAGAACTAACTAATAATGAAATCAAATCAAAACCTACTTGTATTCCCCAGCAATGGGCCATAATTTTTGACATATGATGTTCACTCTTCAATAAAAAAATGGTCATTGTCAGTAATTAACCTAACCGAAGGTTAGGGTCGAATCCACAAGGAATACAGGGCTTGACTACAAGACTTCACTACAAATTATTTCAAGCACCAATAACTAAAATCCCTAAATGGGAGGGGTTTTTTTGTGATTCAAAAACAAAAGTAAAATTACGACTATACTGCTACTTGGGAAACACTCAATTTTAAGGACAACATAGGAATTGTGTTCCCCATGGTTCATTGAATCGACTACCATAGGTAACATAACCAAAATTGAAGATTAGCATGCAGGATGATAACTAAGGTTCTTCAAGCCCTCTTGTGAAGGTGAAGGTCGAATTTCACCATAGCTCTTGGTCGGCAAACATGGCGTTCCAACTAACCATTACCTATTGTCCCAGTCAACTTTCCCTTGGTCATGTTTGGTTTATTAGATGAGAACACATCAATTGAATCCTGTCATATACTTCTACTTTCCTATTAGTCATTACGTTGGTAGGGATCGTGATAGTAGGCGGGGTTTGGTGTTGGCCACCATCAAACAACAATCAAAACAAGGGGAAATAAACAATACATGCAAAACCCTAATAAAAGAAATGCACAAAGTCTAGGTTATTTCAAGTCAACTATTCATGGTTCCTGCAACCCCAAGTTGTGGGTGTTTAGCTACTCATGGCTAAGGCAAAATAAAAAATAATCAATAAGAGAGACATAATTGGGAGTTTTACCCAGAACAATGAAAAGAAAGAATACCTTCAAGTTGAAAACCACAAGCTTGGATTAATGGCAAATGAGTTCAACAATGTGGGTTTTCATTCCCCCAAAAGTGGGTCTTCAAATTGGAAGATAAAAATCTACTCTAAACCCTAAAAGTGCTCTTAGAATATTCAGAAGTATCTCTGAATATGAATCTCCCTTAAAAAAACCTAACTTGTCAATTTATCCTAGTTACAAAAATAACCTAAAAATTAAATATAAAATATAGTTAGCAGCTATTACGTCTCATAGATATGACTCGTAGGGTAACCTATGAGTTATAATCGAGGTTTTGTAGTCAACATTTGGTATTTTTGACTTGACTGCTATGATCCACTGTTACGAGTTGTTGCTTGGGGTAGGACTCATATGTTTTTCTCGTAGTCTATGCCTTCAGGTCTTGGTCAAAACTTTTGGGTCACTATTTCGTGCTATGACCCCCACCTATATGAGTCATAATGAGACCTACGACTCATAGGGTTGCCTCATATGGCTGACTTTCACATTGCAACTTCTTAATTTTGTTCACTGGTCCTTGCTATGAGGGCACCTTACGACTTATAGCTTAGGCTACGACTCATAGGGTGGCTCATATGTCCTGTACTTCAACGAAATCCATAATTTTCTCCCAGAATCATGCCAACCTATATTTTATGCAAAAAGTCGCATTAAGGACTTGTAAAATCCCTTGTTTTGGGCATCAAATGTGTTGTATTTTGACAACACATCAACACCCGCCTCCTTCGGGGCTGCTATTGGAGTTGCAAAATCTCTTATTTTAGGCACCAAATGTGTTGTATTTTGACAACACATCAACACCCTCAACTTAGAACTGTTGCTTGCCCTCAAGAAAACACATAAAAAACCATAAAAGGTGGCATTAAGAAATTGCAAAATTTCTTGTTTTAGGCATCAAATGTGTTGTATTTTGACAGCACATCAACACCCTCAACTTAGAACTATTGCTTGTCCTCAAGCGAGGACTCAATCTAAGTAGACAATGAGAAACACATAGCAACTACTCTAATGGCATATACAACACTTAGCTCCAATAAAGGTACCTAACTCTCATTTTCAAAACCTGATTACAGAGCTACCAAGCAAACCAAAGCATAATTATGCATCTGACAATCCAATTATGACAAGTGAAGGAGTATCATCAATCCGCAATCATTGAACAAGTCATATGTAATGCAAATGCCCTCATATAAATGAAGTCCCTATATTACACTGAAAAACAATCAAAGTTCAGGGACTGTACAAGCATTCTCACTCTCTCAAATGAAACTCATGCATGATAACTGACACTACAGGCTTGCCCCTATACCCAAATTCAGGACTACCAACTAGTTTAATTAGGATCAATTTAGGAGTTAATAGGCTTGTAATGTAGGCTCATGGGGCTTCTGTATGGCATTTTAGGCTAGTAGCGGCTAAAAGATATCCTTGAACCACATTTATCAACACTTTTACCTCTATAATTCAACTATTTTCATTATATTCTCCCTCATTCTTCCTTTTCAAACTCTTCTGAGTGCTTTTTTTTTCTTTTTCAGTCGTGCCTTTTTTTTGAACTCATTTTGTTATTCTTTTAAATCCAAGATACTTTTCTTTTCTTTTTCTCTCACTCGGTATATGATTTTTTCTTTGTTTCCCAACTAACCACCTCGTTTCCCAACTAACAACCTCATTTCATTACTTTATCAAAATAAGGGCCACCCTCAACTTTGGCTTTTAGTGTAAGTGAAGTATATAATATCTATACCCTAAACCAGGGCCACCACTTGTAGCCACCCTCAACTAAGGCTTTTTGCCTCAATCAAGGTTCACATGTTCAAGGATAGACCAGGGTCAATATAGAAGCAGTTCACAAGACAAGGCTAGGCCAGCTAGGTGTCAAGAAAGAACAGGTACATGATAAGCTCAAACATTAGGAAGAAGGGGTCAACTATCACATTTGATAAGTTATTTAGGAAAAAGTGAGGTCACTAAAAGAACAAAGGCCTAAGATCTTTTCCCAATCAACCACATCTCCAGTCTAATTTTAGGAGTAACAAGGCAAGTTCTGAGTCAATACACAATGTATGAATGCTACAAAGTAAGCTCACACTCTCATGGCATCAGATACACAATCAACAAAGACTCACAGGTCATGTTTCAAGCATCCACTTGCCTTATCATTATCAGAACAAACATTGCCAAATAATCATATGCAAGATTGTAATGGTAACAAACAATCCCAAAAAAATATGAGGGTACCTAATTTTTCAAAACATTCATAAAATCCTTCAAGATTATGCACATATCAAAAGTTAATAATCACTATATATCTACAAATTATCTTCACTACCTAAACATGCAAGTTCAACAGAAATTAAAACATCTATAAAGAAAAAGAAACACGACAAGAAAATCTTGGGAATAAAAATAGGAAAAATTATGGACTCGAGGCTACTCAGACTACACCCTAATCCATAACTTCCTACATCCCACCAAAAGAAAATGTTTTGTCCTCAAAAGTAAACATATAAGTATATATACCAAAAAACAACAATTTAAAAACAAATCACAAAATAATTAAAACCAAAATTTAAAATAAAACATTTAAAAGTATCAAAAAACTAACATAAAAATATTGTCTAAAACAAGGAACAAAGTGTCGATCAATATCAATAAGGATGGGTGTGTAAAGTATCAAACATAAGGTGCTCAAGCACTAGCACCTATCTTGTCCTGGGGGTCTAATCTCTTCCTCGGTGGTCTGGGCTACAACTATACCTGAGCTGCTAGCTCCCTGTGCTATCTGCTACTCCCGATTTCTCCTTATAGCCGCTATAGCTAATGACTCCTGCACTACTGCATCCGTAATCTACTCCTCAAGTACTGTAACCTCATTATCAGTCGTGGGTCTCTTCTGGCTCACGGCTATATCATCACTCTCAAGAGGCCTCTTCCCGTGGGCATCAACCGATCATCAAATATGTCAAACATATCATCACCAATCGGTGCCTCCTCCAGGGCTATTTCCAAAGATGGTAATATCTTCAATGGGTCAGCTTTAAACCTGTCCAACTCATTCATCACAACAACTATGTCAGCAGGTTGTGCATCCTTGAGTCTTTTCTGGACCGAATCCTCAAAGGCATTTACTCGGACATCCACTGCTCTAACTCTCTGATATATCATCTTATGAGTGTATGCCTTTGCCTTCTCCTCTAACTCCTAGACTGTCTGATGAACCCAAGGTTTGAGCTGGGTCATCAACTTACTTAGTTGGAGCTCAATCTTCGCTAACGTGCACACCAAAGACTTATAATCATAGTTATCTTTTGGTTATAGCTATTGTGGTTTAATTATGGGAATTATGCTATATGTGTATATTGATGTG
Organism: Solanum virginianum; assembly: GCA_000787875.1. Taxonomy (NCBI): domain Eukaryota; kingdom Viridiplantae; phylum Streptophyta; class Magnoliopsida; order Solanales; family Solanaceae; genus Solanum; species Solanum virginianum. Next base: position 14,914 of record DF364312.1, on the reverse strand, counting down.
GAATGGTGAAAGATCCTAAGTCCTAAATTTCCCCATAACGTGAGTCCTATTTCTCCGTCCCTTAGAACTATGTGTTTACTTTTGAATACACTTTCAAACTGATGATGTAAATTTTTGTACTTTGAGTCTTGTTTGGGGACTCTTGGGTTCCCATTCGCAGCTTCGGTTGTGACAAAGTGAGTCCCTTTAACTTTAATTATGAGCTCACTTAAGAATTTAAAGTATAATGTCAGTAGAAACTCATGAGAATAATGATTAGATACCATAAGTTTATATTGCTCCTGGTACGTTATGATATTTAGGGCTTGTTTTATGCATGTGATGATAAGAGGTGTGACCATAAAAGCAATTAGAGGAGAAGAAGTTGAAGAAACGCCCTAAGTTTGGTAATTATAGGCTTGCTACTTATATAACTTGTGGCTGTGCGTGAACTGCCTAAATGTGTTTATTTACTACTAATAGTAGTTTCATCACCTACTCAATTGTAGATAAATATTTGGAAAAAGTAGAGGTTACTTAGCTGTAATAATAAGGTGGCATGACAAGGTATGTAAGGCTATCCAATTCCATATTCTTTGGCATGAAATCAAACACTTGTGTCACCATCAACTAGTAAGCTTCCCAAGTGCTATTCCAATAATAGCGGTGTTATTTATTAGTAAATTTGTAGTTTTACTCTTCCAAGCACTAGCATGAGGAATCCACATTCATTTGCAAAGCCAATTGTGTCATTTATACTCCTATGTAGCACGTCAATGTTACATTTGATTCTTCTATTATGGCACCACCTAAAGTGACCATTGTCCTCTCTTATACTACTAATACATAGTCCCAAAGCCCCAAAAATTATTATGAACACCAAAGTAACAATGTCAAAGCATTAAAGAGTAACTTAAACACTGTCCATAGCTTGGGTGGCAGCCCAGGGGCAAGAGCATACCATAGGTCAATCCCACTTTGTTCATAAGGGTGGCACCCCAGATGTGAAAGCCTAACATAGGTCAATCCCTATTCATATAGTTATTAGGACAATATCCAAGGGATTAAAATGACTTACGTGGGTCGTCCTCTCTTACCAATGATCAGCTGGTCATTTGTATTAAATGTCGAAAAGAAATTATAAAATACTGAAGAGTAAAGAAAAGAATGTAATATACATTGCTCCACAAATATAACAAAAGTAGTCTTTTATTATGATATATGCATTTATATTGCTACTTGATTGCACTTGATTTCTTAACTTACATATGCTATTGCCTTGCATATTCAGTACATTATCTCATACTGACGTCCCTTTTGGGAGATACTGTAATTCATGTTGCAGGTACAGGTACTCTAACTAGTAGACCTTTGTTGTAGGCACACCCAACACTCAGCTGCTTTGGAGAGCTCCAAGTTAATCCAGGGCATTATTGAGTCTATAGTATATACATTTTAGGTATTGTATCATAGTTCAGAGTAAGGCAGGGTCTATCCCAACCTATGTTATCTTGTAGAGACTTTGTAGACTTATTGTATATGATTTAATTGCATCTTGTCCCTTAATAGTTGTGGCCTCAACAACCAAGTCTAGTATGTAATTTTTGGTGCTACCTGTTTTGATCTCTTAGCTCTACAGTTTGTATGAATCGTCATCGATGTGTAGTTGTCATACTCATATGCATACTAACCACAGGTTGCATGTTGGTTCTTATGAGCCTTGAGGGCATTGAATACCTATCCGTCTTTATATATTTGGAGGTGTGACAATCAAAGAGGGCTCTAATTTATGGTGATAGTTTTTCCCACCTAAGCTTTGGAAATGGTGGTAGTGATCTTTCTCAAATTGGGCACAGGTACTCCGACCAATTGGCAAAAATGAATGTTTATATCGGGTGTTTTGGACTTAGTGTCTAAGGAATGCAAAATGTCTATGTTGATCAAATAAATGGACATTTCAAGTCTCATGACTTATGCAAAGCAAATTGAGGATGAAAAATTGAGAAAGGCTAGCGTGTACAATAGGGCTCTAGTTGATGGTCGTAGTTTCTCTGAACCAAGGTTTGGAAATGATGGCAATGATCATTCTCAAATTAGGCTAAGGTACTCTGATCAAAATTTAGCCAACACTCCATCTCCAAGGTTCAACAAAAATAAGGGGTCAAACCCCAAGTCTCAAGAGGTCAAGCTACTCTCTCATTTGTAAGCAGTGTGGAAAAAGTCACAAGGAAGAGTGCTTAGACAAATTTTGGTATATGCTTTATGTATGGAAAAAGGCGTCATCATGCTAAAAATTATAGAGGTAAAGGTTTTCGACCCCAAGCATAGGCATAAACTCAGACTATTGGCTAACAAGTCCATCAGAGTACCGTCTCAGGTTCAAATAGTGGTAGTCAAGCTACTCTCTTCAAGCTTTTCACAACGTGGAGGCTTTACCCGATGTGATTATGGTATGTTATGGGTCTTTCACTTTAATATGCATGCTTTAATTTATTTGGGATTAAATTCATCTTTTGTTATCCCTTACTTAGATATGAGATTTGATATTAGTCCGAGGATTTGTCTGAGACTTTTCTCAGTTTATACCCCCATCAGTAATTCAGTGTTGGCTAGAAGAGTCGATTGAAATTGTTTAATTTTGGTACTCTACAAAGAGACTTCGTGTAACCTCATAGAACTTAAAATGATCAACATTGGTATTATTCTTCGAATGGATTCGCTTCATACTTGTTATACTTCCATTATTGTAGAATCTGAGCCATCATATTCTAATTACCAATGACCAAGTCTTAGAGTGGAGAGGTAGTGATTCCTTATTCAAAAGTCAATTTATATTGTGACTTAATACTCAAAAACTGATTTTCAAGGGTTTCATATATTACATTATATAGTTAAGGATACCACTTCTGAAGCCCCAACTCTTAAGTTAGTTCCAACTGTGAATGAGCTTTTTGATGTGTTCCTCGATACCTAGTATTCCTTCTAAGTGAGAAATCAATTTTTGTATATGTTTTTTTGATAACTAACCTATCACTACTCCCCTTACCATATGGCACCAACAGAACTTAAAGAATTAAAGGATCAAAAAAATAGTTGTTGGATAAGGGCTTTGTAAGGATAAACATCTCGCCATGGGGTGTTCCCATATTTTTTTTAAAAAAATAATGAATTCCTTCGACTGTGTATAGATTATTGGCAATTGAACAAGGTAACTATAAAGAACAAATATCATGTTATGAGTATTAATGATTTGTTTGATTGATTCTAAAAAGGGAGGATTATTTCTTTAATAAGATCTCTAATCAGGAAATCACCAATTGATAATAAGAGAGTGTAATATCCTAAATACAATTTCTAGAACAAGACATGATCATTATGAGTGTTTTCGTTATGTCACTAGAGTTAAAAAATGCTTTCACGATCTTCATGGATTTGATGATTGGATAATCAAACCATACTTTGACATATTCATGATGGTCTTTAGGGGCAACATATTAGTTCCCTCCTAAAGTTTGGAAGAGCATATATGTGACTTGAGAGTGTTGTTGCAAACTTTAAAAGATCGTCAATTATTTACCAAATTTAATAAATGCAAGTTTCAATTGATAAAGATTTCATTTCTTGGCCATATAGATTTTGGTAAAGATACTATGGTTGATCCTACGAAAATGGAGGCAGTTAATAATTGGTCAAGACCTTTATCTCCCTAGAATTTTCAAAGTTCCCTAGGCTTGACCCTATATATTATAGAAGGTTTGTACAAGAACTTTCATCCATTTAATTGCCTTTGACAAATTTTATCTAAAAGAAAGTAAAGTTCCAATGGTCGGATGAGTATGAAAGAAGCTTCAAAGAGTTGAAAGATCACCATACTTCAGCCATGTATAAATATTTGCTGAAGGATCGAATTGGTTTATTGGGTATTATGATACTTCAAAGTTTGGACTTGGGGTTATATAAATGCAAAATGGAAAGGTCATAATATATGCCTCTAGAAAACTTATTGTTCTTAAAGGATTTACTCCACCCATGACATTGAATTTGTGATGGTTGCATTTGACTTGAAGATTTAACATAACTATTTTTATATAGTGTATGTTAATGTATTCACTGTTCATAAGAGTTTTCAATATGTATTCAAACAAATTGAGTTAAATCTTTGCCAAAGAAGGTGGCTTGAGTTACTCAAAGATTATTGTGATAGTGTGGTACCATCTAGATAAAGCTAATGTGGTTGTTAATGGTCCTAGTAAATTGTATATTAATAGAATTTTATGTAAAGTATGAGAAGGAGTTGGTTAAAGATTGCATATATTGACCTATTTGGGAATTTTATTTATTGACTCTGATGAGGGTAGTTGATGTGCTGCCAAAATACAACACTTTCGATATTTAAAACAAATTTTATGTGTTCTCAATGCGATGTTAGTTGTTTTTATGTATTTTGTGTTTATGTTTGCAAGATTACAGATTGATCTTGATTTTGGGGAAAATTATAGAAGTTCTTGAGTTTTCGCTATTATACTAGACCCTTTACGGGTCGTAGATCATTCTACAGGCCGTAGGGTAGTTTTGTGGATGATTCCAGTGAGGCGCTATGTTCTGAAGTTCATTCTACGACCATGCAGATGAGCCATAGAGAAGTTTATGAGTCATAGAAGATGGTTCATGGCCTGAGAATCAGAGACTTGGACTTTCAGGAATTTTATCAGACAAAACCCCCTTTACGGTTTGAAAATAACTTTATGAGTCGTAGAGGGGTGTCATAGAGTTGAATTCCAAATTTTCAGTACCTAAGTACGAGACCATGATTACGGGTCGTGGAATGCAATACGGCTCGTAAAGTCCTTTCGTATGGCGGGCTGACCAGTTTTCCTATTTTTTAGGACTTGAATTTTAATTATTATAAATAGGATTTTTAGGTTATTTTTCATATGTTTTCGCCTAGTACTTAGAGAACTCAATATTTTGGGAGACTAAATTGTAAGATCATATTTGAGAATCTTTGAGAGCACTTGTGATTTAATTTTACTTTGAAGCTTGTGATTCTTATTGAAGTGGGATTGTTTGTTCTTAATTCCATTGGGTAAGTATTCAATAAGTCTTCTCAATTCATAATCCATTCATCTAGACATAGCATGGGTAGCTAAATCCACAACTAGGGTTGTGGGAACCATGAAGAACTAATAAAGTAAAACTGGATAATCATAATTCTTGGAAGGTGTATATGCATGTATTAATTAACTCTCTTCGTTTTGCATGTTTTCTAGTGGTGGCCAATATTAAAACCCACCTAGTGTTATTGATTGGATCAAGGAAGTAATGAATAGGAAAAGAGATTAATTAACAATATTCGATTGATGTGTTCTCATCTAATCAACCAAACTGGGCCAAGGGGATTTTGTACTGGGACTAATAGGTAAGGGTTTGTAATGTACACTATGGAGATGGACCAAGTCAGATAGTGAGATTCAGCTCTCACGTATGACCAAAGGGCTTGGTGAACATAACTTAATTTCCTACATGTTATACATTAGAAAAGAATTAGGTTATTCGGTGATACTGAGTTGGGGAATCATGGGGAACACAATAACCTAGTTTCTCTCTATTATTGACTTCTCTCTTGTGATATTTAGTTTAGTTTTATTTCTCACTAATTATTGCAGAACCCCCCTCCCTTGGGGAAGTAAGTTGGTTAATCATTCGGATTGCTAGATTGGTGAATTCTCTTGAGTCTACGTATTCCCAGTGGGTTCGACCCTAACCTTTGTTAGATTCTATTTCTTGATAGCGATCGCTTTATCCTCTAAGAAGGAGGTGTAACTTGGCGACATCAAGATTTTAGCTCCGTTGCCAGGGAATACAGCTAGACTTAGGGAATTCATTAGTAATTCGAGAGTTAATCCTTAGTTCCCTTATTTTACTTTTGTTTGTTGTTTTTGTTATTTTTTAGGGTGTAGGTGTAGTATATTCCCAACACTCCGAGTCAAGGCAATCCCTTAACTCCATTTGATCTAGAGATCGACAAAACGTTAAGAAGAATGGCCCAAGATAGTGCTAATAATGCGGCTAATGCAACTCTGAATAGGAATAATAATGAGGATGCTGAGAATGAGAACCCACCTCCTTTGGAGGACATTGCTCCATAGCCTTAGGATTTCAATGTTAGTGATTTCCAGCGAAACCAGTACATGCAGAATCCTATGGATATAGAGGTGAGTATTATGTTTTCACCATTACCAACAAATACAATGTTCACAGTCTCAAGTGGGTTACTTCAGATGCTGTAGAACTGTTGGCTATTTACGGGCTTACTATTGGAGGTGCTCATAACCACCTACACAATGTGGCATTCATCTATAAGAGTTAGATGGGAACACAAAATCTGCCAATGGATGTTGTGGGACTTCATGTCTTCCCATTGTCTCTTATGGGTAATGCATTATTATGGCTATCTGAGCTTCCACAGAGTTCTATCACCAGCTAGGCAAACTTGTAGAAGGACTTTTTGGAGAGATACTTCCCTAAATCGAAGAAGCTCAAGTTGAAGTACCAAATCAACATCTTCGAGTAACTTCCGGGTAATTCAACAAGCATTACTTGGGAGCGGTTCACCAAATGTTTGAGGAGAATTCCTGACTACAAAATAGTTAATGATGCTTTGATAGAGATCTTCTATCATGCCCTTGATGAGAAAAGTTAGGCCTATGCTACACTATCATGGGGGGTATGTTTTTGGATCAACCTGCAGGATCGCAAAGTGAATGGAAAGAGTGGTTCAGACTAATCGCGCATGAGGGCAGCGAGAGAAAGCATCCACTAAGAGTTCGTATGCTATTAGTGTAGGCTAAAGCAATCCAGAATTAATTAAGAGATCATGCAGCCACTTGCTTAGATTTGCATAGGTATGGAGGTGATGATGAAACAGAGCCAAGATCGAGTAAATGCTAGTGGTTCATATACAGTACTTTATCAACCTCTATGTGCACCCATGTACAAGGAACCATACTATGATGAGGATGCATATTTTGTTGCTGATCAAATAGGGGTTTTTGGACAAATGCCCAAGGGTCCAATCAATACTATTGGCGCCAAGATCAAGGAAGCCAAGGTCAGAACTTTAATTTAGAAGGAGTTTACATGGACAACTGCAGAGGTTACTACGATAGGAACAGGGTCCAGAGAGAGATGCTAATTGGGGTCATAGAAAAGGCTTCAGAAATGGTCCTGATGTGCCACTGCATAATCATGATGCAGGTGCAAGCAGTTCTAGAATTAAGGAGATATTTGATTGCCTGTTGAAGAAAGCTGACACCGGATGAGATTTTAGGGGCATGAAATCAGAGATTTCAAGTATTAATCATAAAATAGAGTCTCTCTCTGTGGCTATCAACAACTGGAGCAAAAGTTCAGTCAAGTTTTCACTCAACTTAATAAGCATCAAAAAGGTACATTGCCTAGAAACACGATTCAAAATCCTAAAAATGAAGGGCAGTGTATGGTAGTTACTACCCGGGCTGGAAAGAGCACAATTTATCCTCCAATGCCGGTTGATAAAGAAGATGTTCAAAAGAAGACAATTATGGCCAAGGATGCTAATAAAGGAGATGATCATTACAATGATAGGGTGGGTGAAGCTGCTGACGTGCCACAGAGGTTGAAGTTAATTCGTAGGCCTCTTTCTTCCTTCCCTTAAAGAATCAAAAAGAGGGAGGAGAAGGCAAATTCAAGAACTTCCTCTCCATGTTGAAGCAGCTTTCCATCAACATCCCTCTTATTCAGGCATTGGAGAAGATGTCAGGGTATGTTAAGTACGTCAGGGTATGCTAAGTACATGAAGGACTTGGTCACTAAAAAGCACAATGTGAGTCGAGAGTTTCCCAAGAGCTTTAACATTACAGTGCTATTGCTACAAGGTCCTTGGTTTAAAAGTGAGAAGATTCAGGTGCTTTCACCATACCTACACCATCGAAGATGTGGAGATCACAAGGTAACTATATGATCTAGGTGCCAACATTAATTTGATGCCCCTTGCGGTCTACAAGAAACTTGGATTGTGGCCCCTATCTCAACCAATATATGGTTGTTGATGGTGGATTGTATAGTAACAAGGCCTGTGGGGATACTATACAATGTGTTGCTAAAAGTTTAAATGTTCATATTTCTTGCAGACTTTGTGATCTTAAATTCTGAAGTTGACTTTGATGTCCTAATCATCTTGGAAAGACTGTTCCCAGCCACTGGGTGAGCACTAGTAGATATGAAAGCTGGTCAACTTAGGTTTAGATTGAATGATGAAGAAGTCATCTTCAATATCTGCTAGTCCATGAAGCGTCCAGATGATTTGAAGAATGAAGTCTGGATAATTGGTGAAGTCTGAGTAACCAATTTGTCCAAGTCATGCCACGACGATAAATCAGGCATTACTTGGGAGGCAACCCAAGGGTTTTGATGTAATAGTGTAGTTTTAGGTTTATTTTCAGTTTGTGGATTCTAAAGTAGGTTGTTATATCATATTTTACTATAATTTTGGACATTGGGCTAGGGTAACAGTGTATTCTCTGAAGAGTGTGTAGGTACATGATTAAGTTAGCCAGTTTGGTTGAGAAAAGCATCAGATTGAGTCTTTACAATTGGGTTTATGGGTCATAAAACACTTTACGACCTGTACCCCATCTCGTAGACATTCATAATGAGTAGAAAATTATACACTCCAGTCCACGAGCTAACTTTATGATCCATAAACCACACCATGGGTTGTGAATAAAGCTCGTGGACTCTATGTAAGTTTTCTAAAAATCTTGCTAAGTGTTGAGGTCTCTACAACTAACTCTATAAGTCATAAAATAATTTACGACTTGTAGACTGGCCCGTGAAAACTAGTACTTAAATCTAGGTTTTGGATGTTCTATGAGACCATGATTTATGAGTCTTAAAACACTCTACGGCCCATAATCAGGGTTTCATAGAGTCAAGGTCCATTAACTTTCAGTTGACCCGGTCAATGTATAAATAGTGGGATCAAATTATTATGACCCCATTCTTAACCTAGATTACCGAATTAACTAAACCAAACTCACCCCCAGTGTTTTGATCACCACCGGCCACCATACACCAATATTTTGTCAAGATTCCGACAGCCTAGCATTTTAAGCCTATTACCTTCTTCATCTTCTTCACTTTAATCTCAAATCTTGGTAAGTTTTTGGTTAAAGTTAGACCTCTAATTTGCCTTTTTTTGAATAATTGAATTGAAAATTATGTGGGGAATGGTGTCTAGGCATAAAATCCATGTTTGAATTTAATTTGTGTTAGTTGAAATTGGTTTGCCCATGTTTGAATTATTGAGTAAGTTCAGAATTAGGCACGTCATCCTTGTGTAAATATTTTGGGTAGTTGTTTGTGCCTATTGAATCACCCACCATGTGTCATTAAATGATTGTGTTTGTAAATTGGTGGGTGATGACATAGGTGCATAATCTTGTTGAAAATTGAGCATAGGTGGTTGGAATTCTAGGATAAAACATTCTTAATCACTTTCGATTGGGTGTATGTGTGTAGAACATGTTGGGGGTAAAGGTTGTGGTATGCAAATGATGTGGCTGCATATGTTGTTGCTTCGATGTTGGTAATTTAAGTGTCGAAAAAGTCTTTTGGGGTCCGTTTGATGGGCTCAGAAACTCAGGTGACTGAATTTTTCTGTTCACAAGTGGCTTTTACATTACATAGAGCAGTCCACGAGTCGTAATTACCCCTAATCGAGATTCCAGAAACTCGATGTTTTTGAGTGTCCATTAGACAAGACCTTCTATGATTCATAAAACTCTTTATGGCCCATAGATAAGTCTCATAGATCCCTATCTAGAATTAATTACTCATTGGAAATCTCTACGATCTAGTCTACAACTCGTAAACCACTTTATAAGTGGTACCTAGTCTCAGAGACTTTTCCAGTAGCAAAACCCATTTGCATAATTGGTTTACAAAAGCTCTTTACTGCTCATAGTATCCATTACAACTCGTAAAGGTGCTTTTGTAAGACCCTTCTGCAACTAAACTTAGATGATATTTGCATCCTAATTCTTCATTTCTGGTGCTAACCAGGGTGTGTATGTGTTTATGTTTCAGGTACTATGTCCCCAAAAGTGAAACGCGATGAGATCCATACCTTAAAGAGGAGGCTCAAAGATGAGCCTTCGAATGATGAGCAGGACACTTAATTGAGTAGCTCATTAGAGGTGCTGGATGTCAGCCCAGATCCTGAAGCGGATAGATTATAGATTAGAGTCGCTGCTAGAGTGGGGTGACTTAGGGTCTTGTCGCTCCCACTCCCCAATCTGAGGAGGGAGGTAGTAACGAGAGTGGTTTACCATAGATGACTCCATCTAGAGAGGTGTCCAGTTTTGAGGAGGGATTAGAGATATAGTCTTCAGTCGCACCTGAATCATCACCATCTACACCAGATGTCCTCACTACCCAGTGGTGCGTCGAGGGCATATAAGAGATATATAGAGAGGGCGTGGAGCAGGGAGACCAGGGTAAGCTAGCCCGCTCCATCTATGAGGAGCCCTGAGTTATATCTAACAGACTCGATGGTGTCCCAGGTCTCTAGGACACGATTACTCGGTATGGGCTTCAATGGCTCACACATACAATTCGACGATACTCCTTGACCATGGTGAGAGAGTTCTATGCATCTTACATAACCACCATCTAGATCACTCTTCTCGAGGGAAAGATACCCCTCGCTCAGCCCAGACTGACCAAGACGCGAGTGAGGGACTGGCAAGTGGATATATCAGAGATCACCATCCACCATATGTTAAAATGTCCTAAGTTTCCTGCCCCCAGATCCACCACAGTGTTTAAATACAAGGTGGCGCAGATAAAGGACCCACTTATGATGAAAGATCCAGAGCGACAAGCCACTTTGATGAGATGGGTGGTAGGGTATATTGATAAGTAGGGTCCAAAACTTGCATGGTTCACCACTCACTCAGAGCCTATTGTTAAGGCTTCACTCTATTTCCTCGCCAAATTTTGGTATGCAGTTGTTCGTTCATGCATTCGGTCAAACTTGCTAATAATAGATTGACGTTGGTGGATGCGATTTTTGTTGCCCGCATCTTAGCTAGCAATGATATTAACTGGGTCCACCTCATCCCCTAGAAGATTCATGAGGCGCACTGAAGAGGTCCACCTCCATCCTATATTCGTGCTTGATCTACAGGCTCTGTCTAGAGTCGAGGGTGGAGATATTACACAAGCTAGACCTGTAGATTGAGGTCTAGTGCACATTAGATCCCATTCTAATCAAGGCTGAAGAGAACCCAGTGGCACTCCGACGAGCACAACCTCTACCTATGCCTAGGATTTTTGCTCCAGCCCACCACTTGAGGGTTCAACGACTACCACTACTATTGCTACTACTACTAAGGTAAGGCCTCCGCAACCCAAGGTAGTTAAGAAGAGGGGGCCTACTATTGATGTTCCTGCACCACAAGCCACAACTTCACAGGCCATTATTACAGGCATGATCTATGTGTCCACCGTATCTATACAAGCCTTGGTAAAGATGTTATCATATGCTAAATTGTAATTGACTCAGATTGTTCATCAGATTAGGCCATGGGTCCACAGGCCATTTCAGGCTCGGAAGGTTAAATGCAAGCATTCGCGGTCGCTACTATTCAGGATTGTGTCTCTATCATGGATACCTATACTGATGCCTTCGAGGAAAGGGTACAATGGAGATTGGGTGAGGCCCAACCTTTAGATTTATTAGCCTTATAGACAAAGATCTAGCAGCTCCGAGATGACATGACAACAACACTCGCGATATCAGTTGCACTATCAGAGACTATACCTCCGATGCTGGTGGTTGATTTATTTGCTCCTAATGAGCCCATCCAGCCTTCCCACAAGAAGTGATCCCTCACAGAGGATAATGACCCAAATAAGAGATGCGTACGTGCAAGGCTCACAGAGGAGGAAGAGCTCGAGCTTATCTTAAGAAGATCAACACATGATGAGGAGATGCAACAAGCTCGAGAGATGGAGTAGGTGAGGGGCCCTCCGGCAAAGTACTACTGCTGACTTGACCACCTCATAGGAGAAGGGTGGCCAAACTCAGCCATACACTGGCGGTTAGGCACCCAAGTATGCTTTTTGGCCCCTTATGTGTTATTTTATTTTTATTTTGTGTATTAGGGACAATACACATCTTTTTTGATGGGGGTATGGGTAGTTATTGGCCTCATGAAGTCTCAGTAGCTTGGGTCCATAACTACCCTAATTTTTGATCTTAGAGTTTTCTTGCCTGTGTTCTTTTTTCTTGCAGATATTTACTTTCTATTGAACTGACACGTTTAGGATATTTAGATAGTATATGTAGCCTATAGTACCAATACTTGTGGCATATAGCATGTTTTTGTGTTTTGTTTGAAAAATGGTACCCACCTAAAATTTTGATTATTAGTTAGGTAACAACTATGCATGTTTAGGTATGTGGCAATGTTTGTTCTAATAAATGAGGGTATATTAAGATAAAAAGCATGATCTAAGAGTCTTTTTTCTAATTCAGAACTTGTCCTATTACTCTAAGTTAGATTGTAGATTAATTGGATTAGCAAAGGATCTTAGGCCATTGTTCTTAATAATCCTTTGTTCCTAATTTTTGAGCCTAACATGTACCTGTTCTTTGAAAATACCTGATTAACCTAGCCTTCTTAGTTGTAAAATCCTAAAGTTGGCCCTGCTCTTTTGATGTTCACGCTCCAATGACAAAGCAGTGTAGTCAGTAATAAATCTAACCGAAGGTTATGGTCAAATCCATAGGGAACACGGGGCTTGACCAAGTTGATCCAAAAACAATTACTTCAAGCATTGATCACTATATTCTCTAAAATGGGGGGTTTGTGATTCAAGATGAAGAACAAAAATAAACACTATGCTATTTATGCAAGAAGAGAACCAAATTGAGGGACAAGTTGGGAATTGTGTTCCCCATGATTCGATAACATAACTACCCTAGAAAATATGACTCTAATTAGCAATTCGCATGCAAGATGAAGGAAACACTCTATTTTGGGAAGAACTTGGGAATTGTGTTTCCCATGGTTCGTCGACTTGATTACTCTAGCTACATAACTATAATTAGTGAGTTGCATATAGGATGGTAACTTAGGTTCTTCCAGCCCTCTTGTGAAGGAGAAGGTCAAATTTCACCATAGCGCTTGGTCGGCAACCATGGCGTACCAACTAACCATTACCCATTGTCTCAGTCAACCTCCCCTTGGTCAGGTTTGGTTGATTAGATGAGAACAACCATGGTCTACCAACTAACCGTTCCCCATTGTCCCAGTCAACCTCCCCTTGGTCAGGTTTGGTTGATTAGATGAGAACACATCAATTGAATCCTTTCATTTACTTCCCTTTTCCTATTCATCACTACCTTGGTCGGGATTGTGATAGTAGGCAGGATTTGGTGTTGGCCACCACCAAACAACAATCAAAACAAAGGGAAATAAACAATTGACACGCCCCAAATCCCGTTAAGGTGGACTGGCACCCGTTGCCGATAAGGCCTGAGAGAACCAACTATAACCCTGCCCTTTCTATATGCAATGTAATGAATTTCACCTTTAATATGCCTTTAAAAAGGAAAACAGCACTAATAAGCCAAAAGGAAAAGCATATGATTAGGCCGTTGGAGCCATGCTGTCTGGAATACAAAACATGCCCACACTTAGTCTACAAAGCCTCTAAATAGTGACAAGTATCTGATAAGAGTCAGGATAGGCCCCGCCTCTACCAACTGTACAATACAAAAACATAAACTCTAGACATACAAAGCTCCAAAGCAACCTG
>DF364313.1:13078-27413 GCA_000787875.1 Solanum virginianum | reverse complement strand
CTTCAATTCCTCAAGAAATCATAATTGGACATTTTATCAAACACTTGGCGGATGTGTAATACTAGTGTAAAACCATGCAATTCAAGAGTGAAAATATGCAAGTAAATCCCATGTAAAACCATTAGTCAACACCTTGTAACATCCTCAAGCAACAGACATCAAAACCCCTAATCAAATCTCACATTAGATCTAAGATTTATAACTCAAAACATGCTAAAACCATCATACTTTCATGAACCCCAACTCACTGTGTAGTGAAATTTATAATAATAAAGACCCATGAGTAAATCAACTTTAAACCATGCAATTTAAGTAGAAAAGAAGATTGGGCACTATGGGTGAAAGGATCCAATGGTTGAATCCCACATACCTTAGCTTTGGAGAACCCTTGAAAGTTATTGGAGATGGAGACTAGAAGCTTAAATGAAATCCTTGAAGAAATCCTTAAGATTGGGCTTGAGTTTTGGGACTTGAATTTAGGGTAAAATATGAGTCTAAGTGTTTGAGTGAGTATTGGAAAACGTTTAGGATGATATGAGGGTGAAATAAGACTAAGTATAGGTATTTTCAAATGTGAGAATCCTTAGGCCTAAGGCTTGAAAGTCTTGGACCGAAGAAAAAACAATAGTACTAAAATAACACTGGTCCACATCGCTGAAGCAACCCAGTTCTTTATGTTCTAAGAGATATTTCCCTTTAAAATTGACCCTCCCAAATCACGTTTTTGCGATTTTTAAATTTTGATACGGTTGCTCTAAAATTCATGTTAGACCCATTTCAAACTCAATTTTGCCCCCCGAACAAGAATATAAAGTTTGATTTTTGAAATAACAAACAAATATTTAGATATATGAAAATTATAATTTTGGGCACTTTCAAAGCACATTTTTGGACACTTTTTGGAGTCATTTCAACATCTTATGATGAAATATGAACATAAATCATGTTGAGATTTTACCAAGTATTGATTGATTATGCATGAATGTCTATTTTAAGCTTATTCCATGAATTGATTGTGTCTATTGAGATTATGCATGTTTTTAGCTATGAAACTATGAATTATCATGAGCTTTTGTGATAGATTTGAAGGTACGCTACATGAGGGTTTTATTACATATTTATGGGTTAAATTGCATTGAGTTTATTCATCTTATTTCACTCTTGAATTGCATGATTTTGAACAAGTATCATGAACTCACTATGTGTTCGACAAAATGACATGACAAGAATTTTCAAGTTATTAATGATCTATTAAATGATTTACAAGTCAAGTGACTATATGATGATTAAGGGCTTCAAGAATGTATTGAATTCATGAAAAGTATCTATGATGTTGCGAATATCAAGTTTAATCGTATTTTACGATTTTACCTCTTATGAGCTATTTATGTTAAAACAAGGGTTCATGCATGATTATGATCTATTCTCATGTTCAAGTTAGGCTCACTAGTAGACATGCCACCATAGGATTATTATTATTACCCTTGCTATACTAGTGGATCCATCTAGCTATGCCACACCTTGACGAGGGGATGACATGCCTTAGATTATTCATTGTATGGTTTACCATGGCAAGTAGACTACACCTTATCGAGGAGGTGACATGCCTTGATCACCTTTTCGAGGGGGTGACATGCCTCGATCGCCTTACCAAGGGGGTGACATACCTCGATCGCCTTACCAAGGGGGTGAAATACCTTGGATTCCAAGTAGTAGCTCACTTGGTCTATGTCGGTTAAGGTCTCTTCCCGCACATGTATTATGTATTATGCAAGTTTAATGTTTTATAAGCATATTTTATTACAAGCATTGATTATGCATGCCATGTTAAGATTCTACATCTATTGCTTATGATTATGCATTTTGGAATATATATTGACTTATGTCTTTGTTGCATTGCACCTCTCATACTTAGTAGTATATTCAAACCTACAAGCACATACTCTATGCCTACATGATAACACCATGTAGGAACCGAAGCTCCTTTTGATCATCCTCCTCCACGTGGCTAGTTCGATTCTCGAAGAACACTGGTGAATCCTCAATTTTGAGGACAATATCTACTTATTCCATATTATGTTGAGACTTCTTCTTATGTTGAATACTGATTGGTGAGTCCTTAAGTTTGGGGACACTATCTACTTTCTATTGCTATCTCTAAGACTTGTTTATGTTGAACATTTGACATTATAAGGGTGACCCCGGAAAGTGTCTTGGCCCCCGCTCTACTCTAAGTTAGAGGTGTTGTTGGATACTATGTTATATTTATGCTATGAGCTTGACTCTTTTATGCTTTTACAATTATCAAAGACCTCCCTGAGTCCTACTTCCCTTTTTAAATATATCACTTGTTAATGTATATTTTGCTTACGCGACCAAGGATGTGTGAATGATATGCTAAAAGGCTTATTTAGGGTCAATTCTGGTTACCCATTCTCCGTGTCATGTCTAGGCCTTAGGTTTGGTTGTGACAAGCTTGGTGTCAGAGCAATAGGTTGTTCATGTCCTCGTAAATCCAACACACCATGTTGATTAGAGTCTTATTCATGGTTGTGAGGCATTTTAGGAGATGTTTCACTTTTTCATGGTCTATGTCATGCTTTAGCCATAAATATAAGGCTTTTCCCCTAACAAATGCTCTTGTTTCTTCTAGATCATGCCGATACCAAGAGAAAGGCTAAGGAGAGCCTGTACACCCGAAGAACAACCGACCTCTCCCGCTCCTCAAGCTCCTCAAGATAGAAGGGTAGCCCAAGAAGAGTTTTGTGATGCTATCACAATATTGGCCCGTGAAATGACTAACCAAATGAACCAAGGGGCCCAAGCCCCTCATGCTCCTATTCCCGCCTCAAAGGTGAGGGATTTCATAAGAATGAATCCGCCGGAGTTTCATGGCTCCAAGGCAGATGAGGATCCCCAAGAGTTCATTGATGACGTGTATAAGGTGCTATCTATCATAGGGTCAATTAGGAGGAGAAAATGGAGTTTTCAGCCTAACAACTCAAAGGTGTGGTCCAAACTTGGTTTACCCAATGGAAATTAGATAGGAGAGATGATGATGCTATTCCTTGGGAGGAGTTCAAAGATGCATTCATCAACTAGTTCTTTCCTATTGAGCTAAGAGAGGCTAAGATAATGGACTTTATAAACCTCAAGCAAGGTTCTATGAGTATGAGGGACTATGCCCTAAAGTTCAACAAGCTTTCCAAGTATGCTCCACATTTGGTGGCTGTCCCTAGAGATAGGATGAATAAATTTGTGTTGGGAGTGTCCAACTTGGTTAATGAAGAGTGTCGTACCACTATGCTAGTGAGTGATATGGATTTATCTCGGCTCATGACATATGCCAAGCAACTTGAGGGAGAAAAGCTTAGAAAGAGAAGAAGTGGTGAGTCCAAGAGGGCTTGATTTGAAGGTGGTTTCCAAGGTCCTAAGGGTGACCGGTTTCCTCAAGGCCACAAGTTCTAAGGCCAAGGGTCTTCCAATGCTCCTAACAAGAGAATTTCTTTGAAGGTGGTTTTCAAGGTCCTAAGGGTGGCCGGTTTCCTCAAGGCCACAAGTTCTAAGGCCAAGGGTCTTCCAATGCTCCTAACAAGAGAATTTCTAATGGTAACCCAAGATTCCAAGGTGGTAATGGTGGAGTATCCAATCCTTAGTTCCAAAGGTGTGGTAGAAACCATAGTCCCCTATGTTTAAGAAACTTTAATGCTTGCTATGGTTGTGGTGAAGTGGGTCACAAGGTTGTTGATTGTCCTCATACTCAAAACAACGGTGGAGATGGTCATCCTCAAGGCCAAGGTGCTAATGCAGGTCAAAGAGCAAAGTGAGGACAACAAGGGGGAAACTCCAAGGCAAAATAGGTTTTATGCTCTCCAAGGAAGGAAAGGGGTGGATGAGGTGCCCGATGTCATCACCGATATGTTAAAAGTTTTTTATTATAATGTATATGTATTGATAGATTAGGGTTACACTCTTACTTTTATTACTCCTTTTCTTGCCAAAAAGTTTTATGTGTGTCCTGAATTGGAACCCGTAAGGTTAAATTTCAATTCCCTAATGAGCCCATCCTTGAGTGGGAGATCCATAACGTGGTGTTCAAGGTAGATTCATTTCTTCTCTTAAAGCCCAAAAGTTGATTTCTAAGGTTTGCATTTATCTTCATGTGAGGGTTAGGGATGTTGAGTCCAAAGTCCTTTTTATTGAGTTAGTTTGGTGGTGAATGAGTTTCTTGATATCTTTATCGATGAGCTTCCATGTGTTCCTCCCAATAGGGAAACAGACTTTGGTATAGACCTCCTTTCCAATACATAACCCATTCCCATTCCCCCTTACAGTATGGCCCTGGCAGAATTGAAGGATCAATTGAGGGATTTATTGGATAAAGGTTTCATAAGGCCTAGCAAGTCACCGTAGGGTGCATCGGTGTTCTTTGTAAAGAAAAATGATGTTTCCCTTAGAATATGCATTGATTACTGGTAACTTAATAGGGTTACCATAAAGAACAAGTACCTTCTACTAAGAATTGATGACCTTTTTGATCAACTACAAGGGGCTATTCACTTTTCTAAGATTGATCTTCAGTACGGATGCCACCAAGTAAAGGTGAGGGAGTGTGATACTCCCAAGATGACTTTTCGAACTAGGTATGGGAACTTTGAATTTGTGGTAATGTCTTTTGGGTTGACTAATGCACCAGCTTTATTTATGGATCTCATGAATATGGTCTTTAAACACTACCTCGATATATTTGCAGTGATCTTTATTAATGATATTTTGATTTATTCCTAGAGTGAGGAAGAAATGTGAATCACTTGAGGGTGGTGTTGTGAATCTCGAGGGATAAAAGATGTTTGCCAAATATGAAAAGTGTGAATTTTGGTTGAAAGAGATTTCTTTTCTAGGGTATGTGGTGTCAGGTGATCGCATTAAGGTGGATCTAAAGAAGACGGAGTGATAAAATTTTGGTTGAAAGAGGTTGTATTTTTAGGGCATGTTGTGTAAGGTGATAGAATTAAAGTGGACCCTAAGAAGATGGAGGTAATAAGGAATTGGCCTAGGCTCTTGACTCTAACGGATATTAGGAGTTTCTTGGGTTTGGCGGGTTACTATCGGAGGTTTGTGAATGGGTTCTCTTTTATTGCTTTTCCTATGACAAAGTTGACCCAAAAGATGGCAAAATTTGTGTGGATCGATGAATATGAAAAGGGTTTTCAAACTTTGAAGGTAAGCTTGTCTCCACTCCTATCTTGGCTCTACCAGAAGGGTTGGAAGGGTTTGTGGTTTGGTTTTGTGTGGTGTTTGCTTTGAAAATTTGGCATCACTATTTGTATAGGATTCATGTTGATGTGTTTACCAACCACAAGAGTCTCCAATATGTGTTCACACAAAAAGACCTTAACTTGAGACAAAGAAGGTGGTTAGAGATCCTTAAAGCTTATGATATGAGTATACATTATAATCCTGACAAAGCTAATGTTGTTACCGATGCTCTAAGTAAAGTGTCCATAGGTAGCCTAGCTCATATTGATGATGGTGGTAAGGAGGTGGCCAGAGAAGTTCACCAATTGGCTAGGTTGGGGGTTAGGTAAGATGAAGTTGAAAATGGTGGTGTAGTGGTTGTTGATGGTTCCAAATCATCTTTGATTGAGGAAGTCAAGTCAAAACAAGATTTTGACCCTGCCTTGCTAGAGCTGAAGGCCTTGGTGAAGGATGGTAAAATGGAGGTTTTCTCCCAAGGGAGAGATGGTGCCCTTAGATACCAATGTTGGTTGTGTGTGCCTAATGTTAGTGAGTTAAGAGAGTTGATCTTTAAGGAGACCTATAATTCATCTTATTCTATTCACCCAGGTTTCACAAAGATATATAGAGACTTGAGGGAGGTGTATTGGTGGGGTGGTATGAAGAGAGATATTCCCAAGTTTGTATCCAGTTGTCACAATTTCAAACAAGTGGAAGCCGAATATCAAAGGCCGAGTAACCTAGCCCAAGACATAGAAATTCCTACTTGAAAGTAGGAAAAGATCAACATAGATTTTATGGTTGGGTTGCCTAAGACTAGGAGACACTTTGGCTATATTTGGGTTGTTGTAGATAGGATGACAAAGTCAGCTCACTTTCTACTTATGATATTGTGAGTATCAACTTTAGCCCCATTTCAAGATTTTACCTCTTGTGAGACTTTCATGTTAAAGTAAGGGTTCATGCATGATTATGATTTATTCTCGTGCCAAAGATTATGCCAAGTTGTATATTCATGAGTTGGTTAGATTGCATGGGGTGCCCTAGTCTATCATTTCAGATCATGATGCTCAATTCACTTGTCAGTTTTGGAGATCCTTCCAAAAGGGTCTTGGTACCATGGTCAAGCTTAGCATGACTTTTCATCCTTAAACGGATAGCCAAGCCACAAGGACTATCCAAACTCTTGAGGATATGCTTAGGGCTTATGTTTTGGAGTTTAAGGGTAGTTGGGATAAACATCTTCCACTTATTGAGTTTACTTACCACAATAGCTACCACTCAAGCATTGGCGTGGCTCCCTTTTAAGCTTTATATGGTAGGCATTGTTGATCCCCAGTTGGGTGGTTTGATGTGGGGGAGATGGCATTTCTAGGTTCGAATTTGGTTATGGAAGCCTTAGAGAAGGTGAGGGTGATAAGGGACAGATTAAAAATAGCCCAAAGTAGACAAAATTTCTACTCTGATGTGAGAAGAAGAGATCTTGAGTCCAAGGTTAGTGATTGGGTGTACTTGAAAGACTCACTCATGAAGGGTGTGGTCCGGTTTGGCGAGAAAGGGAAATTGAGCCCAAGGTTTGTGGGTCCTTATAGAGTTTCGAGGAGAGTTGGTAAGGTTTCATATGAGTTGGAGTTGCCTATAGAGATAAATATGATTCATCAGGCCTTCCATATGTCCATGTTGAGGAAGTGTGTGGGTGACCTAAGTGCTATACTACCTTTAGAGGTTGTGGGTGTTGTGGAAGATAAGTTGACCTATATGAAGGTCTCGATAGAGATTTCGAATAGACAAGTGAAGAGAAACAAAGATGTAGCATCCGCCAAGGTCCTTTGGTAGAATCAATAAGTTAAAAGTGCCACATGGGAAGCCGAGGTTGACATGAAAAAGTGATACCCATATCTCTTCCACTCTACTCAAGCCGAAGGTAATAGCTCAAGTCCCATCTCTATTTCAAGTCTTAAGTTTCAGCCCTGATGTCATTTTGTATGCATTCATGTTTATGGTAACAAGTTCATGGTGATTTTTGACATTCATGTTCAGACTTTTGAAAAATGATGTTTAAGTGCATTTGTTGCATTCATGTTAGGCTGAAATCTTCATTTTTACTTCTCTTACGCATGTTTCTTTGACATTCGGGAACGAATGTTCCCAAGGGGGAGATATTGAAACACCCCTCATCTGCTTCGAAATGTCCCATAATCATAATTTCTATATATCTCAAAAATCGTGCGTGATTTCAAAAATCTGACTCATATTCATGATTAGGGGAAAATTGAGTGGGCAATGGGTATAATCAAGAATTTAGAAGACCCGTAGTGAAAAATAATTTTTACTAATTTTATGATTTCTAGTGGATGTCTGTGCCTAGGGCGTGACATGCCTGGGGCATGCCATGATGTAATTTGAAGTTCGCATTGCGCCAGGGGCGCGGACTAATGTAACATTTTCTTGGTTTTCTTATTTCGCCCAAGGGCATTGGGTCATAGCCCCATGCCCACTTAAACATGAAATTACCCATACTTAGCCATTTTTCAACTCTATAGCTCGCAAAACTCTCTCTAAAACCTTTCTAAGACTCTATCAATTTTCTCATTCTAATCTAAGGATTTCAAACTCAATTTTTGGATTCAAGGAATCATTTCAAGCTCTAAGTCTACTTCATATTCACCTCAAGCATTTTAATGTTTAAGGCATGTGGGTCTTCATCCATGGGTTCTTTCACCCATGGAGCCCAATTTTTTTTTTTGAAAATTTCATATTTTCAAGTTGTATTACCTATGGGTATCTCTAATTATAAAATATGAACATAAATCATGTTGGGGTTTTACCAAGTATTGATTGATTATGGATGAATGTCTATTTCAAGCTTATTCTATGAATTGATTATGTCTATCGAGACTATGCATGTTTTGAGCTATGAAACTATGAATTATCATGAGCTTTTGTGATAGATTTCAAGGTACCCTACATGAGGGTTTTATAACATATTGGTGCATTAAATTGCATTGAGTTTATTCATCTTCTTTCACTCTTGAATTTCATAATTTTGAATAAGTATGATGAACCCACCATGTGTTTAATAAAATGACACGACAAGAATTCTCAAGGTTTTGATGATCTATTACATGGTTTACAAGCCAAGTGACTATATGATGATTAAGGGCTTCAAGCATGTATTGAATTCATGAAAAGTATCTATGATATTGTGAGTATCAACTTTAGCCCCATTTCAAGATTTTACCTCTTGTGAGACTTTCATGTTAAAGTAAGGGTTCATGCATGATTATGATTTATTCTCATGTTCAAATTAGGCTCAGTAGTTGAGGTCAAGCATGTTTATGAGCTACTTAAGTCATATTCTTACAAGCTATTCATATTATGATTATAGTATGATTATTTCAAGTATTTTATCGGATTTGACTTAGCACCGATTGAGGCTTAAGATGGGGGTCGATTCAAGGGGTTCTTATATAAAGTCTTTAGTCTCTAAACTATGTGCCACCATAGGATTATAATTATTACTCTTGCTTGTGGATCCATCTGGTATACCACACCTTGATGAGGGGTGACATGCCTCGAATTATTCATTATATGGTTTACCATGGCAAGTAGACCACACCTTGTCGAGTAGGTGATATGCCTCGATTATCTTGTAGAGGGGGTGATATGCGTCGATCACCTTACCAAGGGGATGATATGCGTTGGATTACAAGTAATAGCTTGCTTGGTCTATGTCGGTTAAGGTCTCTTCCCACACATGTATTATGTATTATGCAAGTTGAATGTTTTACAAGCATATTTTATTACAAGCATTGATCATACATGACATGTTGATATTCTACATCTGTTACTTATGATTATGCATTTTGAAATATGTATTGGCATATGTCTTTGTTGCACTGCACCCCGCATACTTAGTATATTCAAATGTACTAACATATACTCTGTGCCTATATGATATCACCATGTAGGAACGGGATCTCCTTTTGATCCTCCTCCTCAACGTGGCTAGTTCAATTCTCGGAGAAAGCTTTGGTGAGTCCTCAATTTCGAGGACAATATCTACTTATTCCATGTTATGTTGAGACTTTTTCTTATGTTGAATAATTATTATTTTGAGGGTGAGCCCTAGAAGTGTCTCGCCCTCCACTCTATTCAAAGTTAGAGGTGTTGTTGGATACTATGTTATGTTTATGCTATGAGCTTGACTCTTTATGCCTTTACAATTATCAAAGACCTCCCTTAGTCCCGCTTCCCTTTTTAAATATATCACTTGTTGATGTATATTTTGCTTCTGTGACCAAATATGTGTGAATGATATGGTAAGAGGCTTGTTTGGGGTCCCTTTGGGTTCCCCATTCATTGTGTCGTGTCTACGCCTTAGATTTGGGTCGTGACATAAGATAAAAGAAGCGAGACTACGATGGTATGGACATGTGCAGAGAAGGAGTGGAACTCGCAAATTAGAGTAGCAGGCTAATTATTTTGTAAGGTTAGGTGGATGTCTGGCCGTGGGGTATAGAAGGGTTGCAGGAATAGTTGTACTTTTATCATGTGTTGTCATTATCTGTCATATATGTGTTAGTTTATCGTATTTGCATACTATCATGTACTATTTTATCATATTTGCGTACTGTCATGTACTTTTCATTATTAGTCACTCTTTCTGTTCCTTTTCCTTTCCTTTCCTTTTTGTCATATTTAGTTTATTCTGCTTATGGGTTTTTGAGATGATCGTTCCCAAGAACAAACCTCTCTACTTCTATGAGGTAGTGGTAATGTCTGCATACATTCTACCCTCCTCAAACTCCACTTCTTGGATTCCACTGGGCATGTTGTTGTTGTTGTTGGACTTGAGTTCTTCTATGTTACTACTATAACACTAAGGTAGGTGACCACTCTTTACAGTTGGTCAATTAAGATATCAATCAAATGTACACAACTCATCTAAATAAAAAATCCACCCTACTTAAATCCTTTTTCCCCAAAATCAGTTAGCCTCTTTGTTTTCTTCACTGGTCCACAGAGGAGCTTCTAGCTTTGGTGAACTAGAAAGCAACTAGTGGATGCTATATATCCCTTCCCTAGCTTTCATCCTCTTCTCTTCTTTTATTTTGTTTTTCATTTTCATTTTGATAATTTTTCTGTAAGTTAAGATTTAATTGATAGGCAGAAACAGAAATGTGTAGTTATTTGAGATGAAAGATTAATTACCTGAGCATTGAAGAAGGAATTGAGATTGTGGGTTAGAATTATTTTTTTTACGTGTTGTAGAACAAATTTGTGATGACCATGAAGGAGATTTTTGGCATTTTCGATGAAATTACCAATTTGCTCTTCCTAAAAGTTGCCTTGTGTCATTTTTGGTTGAGTCTAAAAATTAAAATTTAAAAACCTTGTAAAAAGTTGGTGTTTTACTAAAGAAAGAGTTCTTAAAGGCTTATAGTTTGAAATCTTGAGTTTCGAGTGTCATAATGCAATTTCATCAATTTCATTAGCTTCGAAATGTGAAATTTGGTCTAGGAGAACTGACAAAACTAAATTTGGAGTTAAAATGGAAATTTTGGACCCAAAGTTGTATATTTAGTTAAATTTGATCATATATTTGACTTGGCCAATATTTTAAGTTTGGAAGCTCTAATATGAATTTTGGTGATTCCATTGAGTCCGAAATGTTGTTTTGTGATAGGGCTGCATATTTGATTCACATTTATAAGGTTTCAGATGCGTTTTGAGGGTCAAAAAGCATGTTTTGAAGAGTATTAGTGCAAGTTGACCATCGTCAATGTGGGCTAATGCCCGATCAATGCAAGTCAATCAGGTCAATAACCTTTTATTTTTATTTTTATTGTTGGAAATATGCCTTTCTTCTCCATTTTGACTACTAATACATTATTTTCTTCCCTTTTTTGAGTTCTAAAAGTTCTAAAAGTTTGGAGGTCGTATTGAAAATATACACATCAAAAAAATTCTGTTTGAAAATTCTTTATCTATTATAAAAGCCCTAACTTCATCATTGGCATAGTTGCTCTTTTGGCAGTGATGATGACCATCGGAGGTGCAGGAAGGTTCTAGCTTGAGTTCTGATAGATTGGGTAATAATTCTAAGAATTTTGTATCGTTATTTAAGGAAGCATGCTCAGAATTTGCAAACCCTATGCCAATGCTACCTATTACTTATTTACATGGTGAACCATGGATTGTTTGGGAAGTAGCTGAGGTTGTTTAGATGATACACAAGGAAAAGCTTCAGTATGCAGTAATTGGGAAATTTTCTTGTGATATACCTGAGATTAAGGAATTACGAAAGATTATTCTAACACAATGTAAACTGAAGGGCGATTGTAATATTGGAGTGTTGGGTATGAGCTATGTTCTAATTTTTGCATCAACTATGGAGGAATACGTGAAGTTTTTATCAAAGCCAATTATATATTTGTTGCACCGTCAATGAAGTTGTCCCATGAGGATGTTCAAGTGGGACCCCATGTTTGACCCA
The DNA here is from genome assembly GCA_000787875.1 of Solanum virginianum. Taxonomy (NCBI): domain Eukaryota; kingdom Viridiplantae; phylum Streptophyta; class Magnoliopsida; order Solanales; family Solanaceae; genus Solanum; species Solanum virginianum. The sequence continues at coordinate 15,676 of DF364313.1, read as the reverse complement.
GAGGAGGAAACAACTAAAGCAATAACATGGATATTTTCCTACTTATGTCATAATTTCTTTGTGAAAGAAGCAATCTTTTCATTAGCAGCAATAGTGGAAAAGGCTTTACAAGTGGATATGGCTATAGAAAATCAAACCAAACCCAGTTGTGCTAGAGTTAAGATAGAAGTTGATCTATTACGCAACTTTCCAAAGCAAATAGATTTTGGGGTGAGGAAAGCGTCGGGAGAGATTGCCTAGAAGTGGATTTATATTGAGCATGATTATATGCCTAGAAGGGTGTTTTGTTTTACATCCCAGAAGTATATACAAAGAATGACAGGGAGAAGAAGGATGTGATTGAAAGTAATAATGAGCAGGATGCAAAGAATAAGTAGGGTGATACTGTGAAAGAGAAGGAGGAAGACAAAGATAAATTCCAAACTTAGAAGGGTAGAAGAACACTTGGGGACAGATAACAAGAGCTAAAGATACACACTTGAAATACAAGGATTATCCACTTGATAAACATAAAGAATGAGAATAAATTTTAACCTTTGAAAGATGGCAGCGAGAATAGGTAGGACCCTGATCGAAAAATGATGAATAAGTCCACCAAACAATGGGGAGAAGAGAATTTTAAGGAACTTGTGTAATAACAGAAGGTACTGATGGATGGCGGGGAAGTAGATATAGGAAGTGTGGAAATTTTAAAGGAAAAAACTGATATTGTGAAAGATTTTAAGACAAAAGAGAAGGCTAATATGGATAAAGTAGTGTGGACACCTGGGTGTATAGAGAATAAAGATCAAGGAGAGTTGAACAATATCGGTGATTTGGCGGTGAGAGATGATCATATTAAGGACATATATGACTTCACACCGATTGAAAAGCATTGGTTGGAAGAAGACAATGAAGATGAGGACTTGGAGATGAATATTCAAAGTGTGGGAAGGAAGGGAACTTATTACCAAGACGAATTGTTGATCTTAAGAGAGGATATAGAAGATTAAGGGCTGGACAGTCCTTAATACTCTTACAAGTTAAAACGAGGGGGAAAGAAAGGGAAGATAATTTTCCCAATGATAAAAATATTCTTTTTAGGAATATTACATTAGTCAATTCTCAAACGTCTTTTGAAAGAATGTTTGATCTTCAAAATAGGCATCATTTTATCTTTATTGCTATTTGAACCCTTTCAGGATCTAAGGGAGATACAAAATTATAGTATAAGATTAGCAATGCGAAATTCTTACTCAAATGCATCATCAAAATTTGATTTTTTTGGGACAAAAGCTGGTTCGGGTAGGTAGTTATGGATAGGACTCAACATTAATAGTTGACTTATCTAAAGAGGATGTGACTATCAATATTGCTTCGGTATATGCACGATGTTCAAATCTAGAAAGGTTAGAATTGTAGGATGAACTTGAATATATTAGTGAGGATAATGTTAATCCATAGATTGTGGTAGGGGACTTTAATGTTATTCTGAATAAGAAAGAGAACCTTGGTGGCCTGCCATTTTCTATGGATGAAGCTGTGACTTTCAAAACTATATTAATAATTGTTGATTGATAGAAGTGCAAGCAGTGGGAAGCAGGTTCACTTGGTAAAATGGAAGAATAGAATCCGACTGTATTTTTAAAAAGTTGGATAGGGTGTTGGTTAACCAAGAAGTTTTCAATATCTTACCCAGCTCTAAAGTATGCCATTTGAATAGGTAAGGATTGGATCATGCACCGCTTTTGATAAAATGTAATATGGAGGAGTATAATGTTAAAAAATCCTTCAAGTTTTTAAACTTTTGGGTTAAGTATCCTCAATTTAATAATACTATTCAGAAAACATGGACCGTAGATTTTGTTGGAAATTCATTTTCAGAATTCCATGAAAAATTAAAGAAGGTGAAAATATCATTGATTGAATGGAGTAAGAAGACTTATGGTAACATTTTTGAGAGGATAAATACCCTTGAAGATATTATTGGTGCTTGAGAAAGTCAATTTGAGATTAATCCATCCAAGAAGAATAGAATGGAATTAAAGAAAGTTGATGCAGAACTTGTGAGATATTATTGTATAAAAGAAGTATTTTGGAAGCAAAAGTCTAGTTTAAAATGGTTATAGAAACACAAAAATAATTCATTTTGTGATAAAGGATAGAAGAAAGTATCTCCATATTAGTGAAATACAAGATAACACATGGTGAATTGCTTGATACGTAGGAGCAGATCAGTATGGCTACTGTAGATTTCTTTCAAGAGCTATTTGTTGAAGAAGTTGTAGAGGACTGGCCAGATATGATGGTTAATATTCCTACTTTAATCTTTTAGGATGAGAACGAGTTGATGACTTTGGCTCTTACACTGGAAGAGCTGAACGAGGTGGTATTTGCACTAAGTAGTGAAAGTTCAAAGGGACCAGATGGCTTTTCTGGACTATTTTCCCAACATTGTTGGGAAATCATTGGTGAGGATGTTATAAGAATCGTAAAGGCTTTCTTTTGTGGTTATATGTTGTCAAGATTCATTACTCATACTAATCTTATTTTGTTGCCAAAAAAGAAAGATGTTAAAGTATTTTCAGATCTGCGGCAGATAATTCTCAGCAATATTGT
>DF364313.1:0-13055 GCA_000787875.1 Solanum virginianum | reverse complement strand
GATCTGAGGCAGATAATTCTCAGCAATATTGTCGGCTAAATTATCTCAAGGTTGGTACATGAGAGAATTTTCAAGGGTTGTTCCTAAAATATTTTCACCAAATTAAACATTATTCATAAAAGAGAGAAGTATCACTGAAATTGGCACAAGAGATCATCTGAGGTATCAGATTGAGGAGCAAGTAGAATAATGTTGTGATTAAATTGGACATGACAAAAGCCTATGATAGAGTATCATGGTTTTTTTTTGACAAAAGTGTTGAGGAAATTTGATTTTTTCAGAAAGAATCATTGATATAATTTGGAGATTCTTTTATAATAATTAGGACTCAATGCTAATTAATAGACAATCTTATGGATTCTTTTAATCTTCTAGAGGTCTAAAGCAAGGTGATCCTCTATCCTCTATTTTATTTATTATTGCTGCAAAAGTATTATCCATTGGCCTTAATAATCTGCCTGAGCAACTAGAATTCAAGGGATTAGGTATGTCAAAATGGAGTCCAGAGATAAACCACTTTGTATATGTAGATGATACTATCTTATTTTGCTCAGGTGACAAGAAGTCTGCTAGAATGATAATTTCGATTTGGTAAATATGAATAAAAGTCTGGGAAACTGATCAACAGTAATAAGTCCTTCTTCTATTTACATGAAAAGAAACTTGCAGTAGTCATCCAAAAGCTGTGGAGATGGACAAAAATTAATCAAGGTAAATTTCTTTTTACCTATCTAGGGTGCCCAATTTATTATGGAAGAAAAACTTACATATTTTGAGGGTGTTATATCAAAAGTGAGTAGAAGAATCATGGGTTGGAACAATAAGACACTACCATTTGGGGGAGATATGTATTAATAGCTAATGTAATTGAATCACTGCCAGTTTACTTATTATTTTCCATTAATCCACCAAAAGGCATTATTAACAGATTACATCCACTAATGGATAAATTTATTTGGGGTACAACAGGTGGAGTAGAAGGAAAATATTGAGTTGCTTGGGATACTTTGTGTTACCTCTGTCAATGAAGGGGAATAGGATTCAGATCTTTATTTGATTTATCTAAAGCATTCATTGTTAAATCATTGTGGAATTTTAGAGTAGGAACTAATTCTCCATAGGTATCCTTCATGTGGAAAAAATATTTTAAGAAGGGATCACCCAATCATGAAAAAGGGTAGGGATGGATCACATGTGTGGAGAAGGCTAGTGGATGTCAAAGATGAGGAAAATTATCTAATCTAGTGGCAGATTAAAGTTGGTTCCTGCAACATTCTATTTGATAAATGGACTCAACAAGGTGCTTTGTATTTTCTAGAAGAAGATGGACATGAAAAGTCAAAATTGGAAGTAAAAGATCTTATTAGGGATACTGGCTAGAAGTTGGAAAAATTGAGGGAACACATCTCAGAAGACATGGTGAATGACATTATTAAAAATATTACACCTATTAATTCGGAAGTGTGATACCACTTGGTGGATGGGGATGCCAAAGGAGTTTTTACTGTTAAATTAACCTTTCACAATATTAGGAAGAAGAGGCAAGTGTGGGACTGACTCACCAATATATGGGTAAAAGCACTTCCATTTAAGATAAGTTTGTTCTTTTGGAGATTGTGGAGGAAGAAGATTGCTGTAGATGAGAATTGTGAAGACTATCAGCAAGAGACAATAGAACACCTTTTTTTAAATTCACCTATGACTCAAAAACTCTTGAACTATTTTTCTAGCAATGTAGGATTGAGAGTTTAGAGAGTACATCTTCATCAGATGATAACACAATAGTCGGATGCCAATGGATTAGCAAAAATAAGAATTATTTTTAGAATCATTCCTACAATAATATTTGGGAGCTATGGAAGAGAAAAAAACTCTAGAAGACATGACAATGATATCATAATAATTGTAAGGACACGGATCTCATGAGACTTTAGGGATGGTTAAATCAGAAGACATGACAATGATATTATAATAATTGTAAGGACACGGATCTCATGAGACTTTAGGGATGGTTAAATCAAGTTTGTAGAGGTGTGTGACCCATGTGGTATGCTTGTGTATGATTTTGTGTGGCTTAAGAAAGTATTTTAGGCTTGGTGGCCCTCCAAGGAACCTCCCACAGGCCGTGTTCCTCACCACAGGTTGTGAAGGGACCTTTGGTAAGAGCCCCTGCCTTTAAGACAAGAATATTTCTATGGTAGCCACCAAGGCCTCTTGCACAAGCTGTGCAACCCACCACGAGCCATGCAACCTACCATGAGCCATCGTGAGGTCTTGTGGTACTCACCATGAGCCGTGGTGAGGTGTTTCATAAAGCCCTCATCCTAAAATGTGGTTCTAAGTATAAAATTATCATCTCGAGATTTGGATCATTTGTACGGACTATTGTATGATCATGTAAGACACACCCAAGAGGAGTACCGAAAATGCAAAAAAATAATCTTTGAAATAGAATTGATTGTCAGCTTCTAGAAAGACTTTATGAGTCATAAGCCAAAGTACTGCCCGTATGTTTGTTCGTGGAATTTGGGAAGATTTAGTGATATTTGGGATCTTTCAGGAGTTTAATCTATGATTTATCAGACAATCCATAAAATCTTTTATGAGTCATAGATTGCATAGTAGAATGTGAATTAGAGAAGGGTCTCTGAATGTCAGAAAAAACCATTAGACGAAACCCCTATCTATGGCCCGTAGAATGGTCTATGGCCCATAAACGGGGTCTCGTAGACTTGTCCGACCAAATTTTAAAAGGGGAAAATTTGACATTTCTTGTTTTCCTAAGTCCAAGCGAAATTGTTTAAGGCATCAAATTACCCCTTTCTATCCTTATACACCTTTCATAACCTTATTTAAATTCATTTCTCAAAAGCCCTAAGTTCAAAACTCTCCCAAATATTCTTAAACTCTTCAAGGCATTCAAGTAAATGGTGCTAGTTAGGGTTTCGGGTTTCTCCTCATTTTTCCACAAGATTTTTCATCTCTAACCAACCAAGGTATGTGGGTTTGATTATGGGAACCTTCCACTCCATAAGTCCAACTATTCTTTTTCTGCAACTACATAAAATTTATGGATCTTTATGGGTATTTTATGAACTCTTGCATATGACGTTGCTATTATGCATTCTATGATGGTTTATCTTGTGCATTATCATAAAGTGGAATATCATGTGAGATTTATGAATTTATATAAGTATTAAGGAAGTCTTAACTAGGTTTTACTTGATAAGATGTGTTTCATATTCCCATGTCCATGTTTTGGAAGACAATGAATATGATTATGATGTGTTGATTAAAAATGATTCCAACTAATTATTTTTTCACTATGTGTCTTGAAATATGATTTCTGAATAATGAGGGTTTTACTACATTGATGGTGGGTTGATCATTGATTTTACTCCTCTCTTGTCTTATACTCTTGAATTGCATGATTTTAAGCATATGTACATATACCCACTATGTTTGACTGGAGTGAAAAATTCTCTTGTCTTATACTCTTGAATTGCATGATTTTAAGCATATGTACATATACCCACTATGTTTGACTAAATTTACATAACAAAGATTTTTATGAGGATGAAAGGTTATTGCATGAATTACAAGACAAGCATGTTGTAATAAATTATAGGCTCCCAAGCATGTGTTAACTCATTAAAATTCCTATAATTTGTAAGTAGAATGTTGAGCCCTTATGCTATATTTTACCCTCTTGTGACTGAATAGTATCTACACGAAGGGTCAAGCATGATAACTATTTTACCCTTATGTACAAACTAAACTTCACTAGAAGAGGGCAAGCATATTACAAACTCTACCCTCATGTGCAATGCTATGCCTACTAGAAGAGGGTCAAGTTTATGAAATGTTTTACCCTTTAGTAAAAAGTATATGCCCACTTGTAGGGATCAAGTATATGAATGAGCTATTCTTGTGATCACGCTCAAACAACACCTCCCACTTTGAGCATAAAATGATCATTGTCAAATATAAACCTAGCCATAGGTTAGGGTCAAATCCCAAGGGAATACAGGGCTTTGCTGTATTGATTCACCAACTATCATGACCCAAGCCTAGGGCGTAGAGGTGACACGGCGAATGGGGAACACGAAGGAACCCCAAGCAAGCCTCTTAACTTATCATCACACATCATTGTTCGCGAAAGCACATAAATGACATAAGGAGTAAGAATAGGGGTAAAGGGACAAAGGGGAAGTTTGCATAAACATCAAAATCAAGAGACAAAAGTCAAAGCAAATATATAGGTACATATTAGTGGAGGACTCACCAATAAGCTTGAGTAGTACCGATCTAGCTACATGGATAAGAAAGATCAACTTGGGCACCGATTCCTACATGGTGATATCATGTAGGCAAGAGTATGTCTTGGTACATTTGAAAATTCTAAGTATATAGGATGCAATGCAACAAGAGATAGGAACCTTAATCAAAATGCACAACAATAGGCAATAGGCATAATATAACAATGTGGCATGTATGATCAATACATAAGTAACTCATGCTTACATAGGATATCATATGTGTAGAAGAGACCAAGCTAGATTTCCCAAGTCCAATCGCCTTGGTTGGTTGATGATGGTTTCACCCATCACCCTGGTAGTGTGGTACAAATCTCTCACATAGTTGATGATAATTTCACCTTATCACCCTGGTGGTGAAGTACAAACCCCTCACATAGTTGATGAGTACAAACCCCCATCTCGATTATCAAGGTACAAACCCCTCAACAAGGTTATTCGAGCTCTTAGTCCACCCAGATCGGGCATGGTCTAATGCAACACTTTATGTAGATTATATCATATGCATAAGCTTATTTAATCATCATAACATTAATCATATCCTATCTCATGCTTTGGACCTTCAATTACTCAAGAAACCACATCCAGACATTTTATCAAACACTTAGAGGGTGTGTAATGCTAGTGCAAAACCATGAAATATAGAAATGAAATCATGCAAGAAAATCAATTGTAAAACCATCAATCAACACCTTCCAACACCCTCAAGCAATATATATCAAAAACCCTAATCAAATCTTACAATAGATCCAAGATTTATAGCTCAAAATATAGCAAAACAATCACAGCTTTACATAGCTTTAACATAGTTCATAGACATGTTCATACTAGTATACCCAATTGAAAAAATCAACTTTAGATCATGCAATTGAGTAGAAAGAAGGTTAGGGCACCATAGGTGGAAGAACCCAATGGCTAAAACCTACATGCCTTAGCTATGAGGAAGCTCTTGATGGAGATTAAAAATAGAGGCTTGAAGCTTGAAGGAAATCCTTAATTCCGGATGAAAGTTTTGAGACTTGAATTTGGGAGTGAAAAATAAGGAGAAGTGTTTGAGAGGATATTGGGAAATGTTTAGATGAGATGAGGGTGAGATATGGCTAAGTATAGGTAAAAACACGTTTGGGAACACTTAGGCCAGAGACCCAAAAGCCTTGGACCAAGATAAAAATCACTGGCAACAAAATAAATAGGTCTGCATCTAGTCCGTGATGCAGACCTGTCGTGGAGGAAAAATTAATACATGTCCGTGACGCGACTGTCGCGGATTGATTCTGGATAAAAAAAGTTATGAAAAATGAAATTGCTAATTATTTGCTCTTAAATCAGGGTTAGACCCTCTACCCCCTAATTTTGACCCCCTGAACAAGAATATGAAGTCAGGTTTTGATATTGTGCATGAATTTTAAGATATATGAAATTTAAAATTTTGAGCATTTTGAGGCACATTTTCGAGCAATTTTTGGAGTCGTTTCATTATCTCCCCCTTAGTAACATTTGGTCCCAAATGTAAAAGAGACGTACATATCAAGAGTGATCATAAACAAATCGGCCCCAACAAGAATGCAACATATCATCTAAAATACTATTTTCAAAATCTCAACATAAGTGTAAAATCATCATAAATTTACCAACTTAAACATGAATGCATATGAATGACGTAAGGGGTTAAACATAGGACTTGAAATCACATAGGGGCTTAGAGTTAGTACCTTAGGCTTGAGTGGAGTAGAAAAGATAAGGATACCGCTTTTACATGTCCGCTTGGACCTCACAAGTAGCACTTTTGATTTGTTGGTTACTCTAAAGGACCTTAACGGATGCCACCTCCTTGTTTCTCAATCTCTTCACTTGCCTGTCCAAAAGATGAACAAGAACCTCCTCATAAGTCTAGTTATCCTCTAGAACACCCACAACATCAAGAGGCATAATAGCATTAGGATCACCAACACATTTTCTCAACATAGAGACATGGAACAATAGATGAACCAAATTCATTTCACTAGGCAACTTCAACTCATAAGCTACCTTGCCAACCCTCTTTATCACCTCATAAAGACCAACATATCTTGGACTCAACTTTCCCTTTTTACCAAAATGGACAACATCTTTCATTGGAGAAACTTTCAAATAAATCCAATCACTATCTTGGACTCAACTTCCCTTTTTTACCTAAACGGACTACACCATTCATTGGAGAAACTTTCAAAAAAACCCAATCACACACTCTAAATTCAAGGTCTCTTCTTCTCACACCGGCATAGGATTTTTGATGACTTTGGGCTATTTTCAACCATTCCGTAATCATCCTTACCTTCTTAAGAGCCTCCGTAACCAGATCTGATCCTAATAAAGCCACCTCTCCAACCTCAAATCAACTAACCAGTGATCTACAATGTCTCCCATAAAGAGCCTCAGAAGGAGCCATACCAATACTAAAGTGATAGCTATTGTTGTATGCAAAACTCAATCAAAGAAAGATGGTCATCCCAACTACCCTTAAGCTCAAAGACATAAGCCCTAAGCATATCCTCAAGTGTTTGAATGGTTCTTTCAGCTTGGCCATCCGTTTAAAGGTTAAAGGCCGTACGAAGGTGAAATTTTGTACCAAGACCCCATTGAAAAAATATCCAAAAGTGTGAAGTGAATTGTGCACCACAATCCGATATGATGGACAAAGGAACCCCATGTAACCTCACTAACTCATGGATGTACAACCTTGCATACTCTTCAGCCCCATAGGTAGTCTTAACCGGTAGAAAATGAGCTAATTTCATCATCCTATTAAGCACAACCCATATAGAATCAAAACCCTTCCTAGTCTTGGGAAACCCAACTACAAAATCCATGTTAATCACCTCCAACTTCAAAGTTGGAATCTCTATATCTTTGGTTAGGCCACCCCCGCTTTAATGTTTGGCCTTGACTTGTTGACAACTATGGAAACTGAACACAAATTTGGCAATGTGTGTCATGGGTTAGGCCACCCGACCTTTGGTGTTCGGCTTTGACTTGTTGACAACAATGGCAAACGAACACAAATTTGGCAATGTCCCTCTTCATGCCTCCCCACAAATACACATCCCTCAAGTCTCTATACATTTTGGTGTAACCGGGGTGGATAGAATAAGAAGAATTATGGGTCTCATCAAGGATCTTCTCCCTCAAACTATCAACACAAGGCACATATAATCTACCTTGGTACCTAAGGACCCCATCTCCCCCTTGGGAGAAAACCCTACTTTTCCCTCTTTCACCAAGGCCTTCAATTCAAGCAAGGAGGAGTCAAGATCTTATTTTGCTATCTCCTCATCAACCAATGAAGATTTAGACCCATCAACAATAATAATACTCTCACCCACTTCTTCCAACCTAACCACCAATCTAACCAATTGATGCACCTCCCTAGCCATCTCTCCACCACTACCATTAAGATGAGCTAGGCTACCCATGGACACCGGACTCAAAGAATTCGCCATAACATTTGCCATACCAGGATGGTAATGCATACTTATATCATAGTCCTTAAGAAGTTCTAGTCACTACCTAACTCAATGTATCTGGCACCATATTTGCCTTACTCAGATGATAATGCACTCATATCATAGTCCTTAAGAAGTTCTAGTCACCTTCTTTGCCTCAAGTTGAGATCTTTTTTAGTGAAAACATATTGGAGGCTCTTATGATCGGTGAACATATCAACGTGCACCCGATACAAATCCTTTGCCTCAAGTTAAGATCTTTTTGAGTGAAGACATATTGGAGACTCTTATGATTGGTGAACACATCAACATGCAACCGATACAAATAGTGATGCCAAATCTTTAATGCAAACACAACGGTGGCTAACTCTAGATCATGGGTAGGGTAGTTCCTTTCATATACCTTGAGTTGTATAGAAGCATAACCTATGACCTTACCATTTTTCATCAACACACAACGCAAACCAACCTGGGAAGCATCACAATACACCACAATCCCTCAAGCCCATGCTGATGTGACAATATAGGAGTGGAAACAAGCTTGTCTTTCAATGTTTAGAAGCTCCTCTCACACTCATCGGTCCACACAAACTTAAGCTTATTTTGAGTCAATTTCGTCATAGGGGAAGCAATGGAGGAGAACCCATTCACAAACCTTCTATAATAACCCACTAGGCCCAAGAAACTCCTAATAACGGACGGGGTTAATGGTCTAGGCCAATTTCTAATCACGTCGATCTTCCTAGGATCCATCTTAATATCATCCCCCGACATCATATGACCTAAGAATGCAACCTCCTTCAACTAAAGTTACATTTTTCATATTTGGCATAGAATTTCTCATCCCTTAATCTTTGCAGCACAACCCTCAAATGCCCCATATGCTCCTCCCTACTATGTGAATAGATCAATATATCATCAATGAAGACCACAACTAATGAATCAAGGTAGGGTTTGAAGACCCTATTCATTAGGTCCATGAAGATGGTCGGTGCATTGGTCAACCCAAAAGACATCATAACAAACTCATAATGCCTATATCTAGTCCGAAAGGCTATCTTGGGAATGTCACACTCGCTCACCTTCACTTGATGATACCCGGACCAAAGATCAATCTAAGAGAAAAAGCTACCCCCTTGCAATTGGTCAAACAAGTCATCAATCCTTGGAAGAGGATACTTATTCTTAATAGTGACCCTATTGAGTTATCGATAGTCAATGCACATTCTAAGTGACCTATCCTTCTTCTTCACAAACAATATCGGAGCACCCCAGGGTGATTGGCTAGGCCTAATAAATCCCTTCGGCGACAAATCTTTCAGTTGCTCCTTTAACTCTTTCAACTCTGCCGGGGCCATACGGTAAGGGGAAATGAAGATAGGTTAAGTATTGAGAAGGAGGTCTATACCAAAATCTATTTCCCTTTTGGGAGGAACACCGGGAAGGTCATTTGGTAAGACATCAAGATACTCATTTACAATCGAAACCGACTATATTGAAGGGACTTTAGAATCCACACTCCTAACCCTCACAAGATGGTAACGACACTCTTTAGAGATCAACTTACGGGCTTTAATGTAAGAAATGAATCTACCCTTGGTCACCAAATCTTGACTCTCCCACTTAAGGACGGGTCCATTAGGGAATTGAATCTTAACCCTATGGGCTCTACAATCAATAGAAGCATAGTAGGCATGCAACCAATCCATCCCAAGAATGACATCAAAATCTACCATGTCTAATTCAACAAGATCACAAGATAACAACTTATGCAAAATGCAAATAGGAAAACTTCTATAAACTTTCCTAGCAACAATAGAGGCACCAATAGGAGTAGACACTTCATATGGCTCATGCAACAACTTAGGGTCAACATGGAACTTTTTAACAACAAAAGGGGTAACAAAGGAAAGAGTGGCACCCAGATAAATCAATGTATATACATCAAAGTCAAAGATTTTCAATATACGATAACAATATCGGGAACCTCACTAACCCCTTGTCTCCCATGTAGAGCGTAAAACCGATTGTGCCTTGGGGCACCACCTTGAGGACCACCTCTAGACAATAGAACCACATTTGTACCCCAGTCCTTGCCACAGTTTCTTGGACAATTCACCTTCTTGTGACCAAGTTCCCCGCATTCAAAGCATGCATTAGCACCTTTCAAACATGGGCCTCCATGGTTCCTTCCACATTTAGGGCACACATCAATAGGAACTACACCACCAACACTTTGCGGGCTAGGGAAGTCATGGGCGAACCCCCTATTAGTTTCATGAGAAGACCCTTGGCCTTGACAAAATGTAGAACCCTTTTGGAATTTACCTTTAAATCTGGCCCTCTTGGACTCATGCCCCCTTCTCTTCCTCAATTTCTCCTCCATTTTCTTAGGATAGTTCATCAACCAAGACAATTCCATGTCACTTATTAGCATGGCGGACCGTCATTCTTCACTTACCAAGTCGGGGACCCCTATTATAAACTTATTCATCCTAGATATAGGATCGACGACCAAGTGAGGAGCATACTTAGAAAGTTGATTAAACATGATGACATACTCCCTCACGCTCTTAGAACCTTGTTTCAAGTTCACAAACTCCACCAACTTAGCTTTCCTAAGCTCAAGAGGGAAAAACCGATTAAGGAAAGCAAATTTGAACTCCTCCCATAGCACCACATTACCAATTCCCTTCTCCCCCTTTTACTGATCATACCATATTTAGGCTACCCCTATGACTTGGTACACCACTAACTCCGCTTTTTTTCATTCGGTCCAACATCCATGATATTCAATATATTGTAGACCTCATTAATGACCTCTCGTGGATCTTTATCCACCTTTGACCCATAGAACACCGAAGGATTCATCCTCCTGAAGTCCCTTACCCTAGTTCCTGGGGTAGTAGAATGAGGGGCTTTGGCCCCTTGATTGACTTGGTTGGCCACAACTTGGGCAAGCATAGTGAGAGCATCCCATAGCTTACCATTGGTAGGTTGCTCCTCGGGAGTTTGGGCCCTTTTTCCTCGAGTGTTTGGCATGATCTAACATAGTAAAGAATTCATTAGGGTGAAAAGACTTACCACAACTCTATAGCATGACATATAACATTAAGAAGGGAAACATTTCCTAAAATGTCTCATAGCCTCCTATTCATAGTCATGTCGTACTTCACAAACATGAATAGGACTGTAATCGACGTGGTATGTTGGACTCTGAGGATCTATCAAGCTAGTGCTCTGATACCAAGTTTGTCATGACCCAAGCCTAAGGCCTAGACATGACACGATGAATATGAAACTCGAAGGAACCCCAAACAATCCTCTTAACTTGTCATTACACATCATTGGTCACCGAAGCACATAAATGACATAAGGAGTAAGAATAGGGGTAAAGGGACTAAGGGGAAAGTTCACATAAACATCAAAATCAAGAGACAAGAGTCAAAGCTCGTAGCATATGTACATATCATGTCCAACAAACACCTCTAATACATAGATAAGAGTGAGGTCCAAGATAAAGCAACCGAGCTCACCCTCATAGTCAAAATAGAATATAAAGAAGAATGTCTCAATACAAAATACGATCAACATAGACTAAGGTCCCCAAAGTGAAGGACTCACCAATAAGCTTGAGTAGTACCGATCTAGCCACGTGGAGGAGGATGATCAACTTGGGCACTGATTCCTACATGTTGATATCATGTAGGCAAGAGTATGTATTAATATGTTTGAATTTACTAAGTATGTAGGATTTAATGCAACAATAGATAGGCACCTTAATCAAAATGCATAACAATAGGCAATAGGCATAATATAATAATATGGCATATATGATCAATGTATAAGTAAACCATGCTGAAGTAACTCATGCTCATATAGGATATTGTGTGTGTAGAAGAGACCAAGCTAGATTTCCAAAGTATAAACCCCTTGGTTAGTTGATGATGGTTCCACTCTATCACCCTAGTGGTGTGGTACAAACCCCTCACATGGTTGATGATAATTTCACCTTATCACCTTGGTGGCGAAGTACAAACCTCTCATATGGTTGATGAGTACAACTTCCACATCGATTATCAAAGTACAAAAGCTTCGATAAAGTTATCCAGGCTCTTAGTCCCCCGGGATCAGGCACGGTCTAATGCAAAACGGCCCAGGAAGATTAGTAGTGATGGCCAAATTTGCTAGCTCCTGAGTTTTTTTCATTTTTCAGGCACGGTCTAATGCAAAACTAAGTATATATTATATCGTGTACATAAGATTCTTTCACCATAATAACATCAATCATATCCTCTCTCATGCTTTGGACCTTCAATTCCACAAAAAATCACATCTGGATATTTTATCAAACACTTAGAGGGTATGTAATACTAGTACAAAACCATGAAATATAAAAATGAAATCATGCAAGAAAATCATTGTAAAACCATCAATCAACACCTTGCAATACCCTCAAGCAAAAAATACATCAAAATCCATCATCAAATCTTACAATAGATCCAAGATTTATAGCTCAAAATATAGCAATAAGGGGAACCCTCAAGCAAAAAATACATCAAAATCCATCATCAAATCTTACAATAGATCCAAGATTTATAGCTCAAAATATAGCAAAACAATCACAACTTTACATAGCTTTAACATAGTTCATAAACAAGTTCTTACTAGTAAATTCAAAATATAGCAAAACAGTCACAACTTTACATAGCTTTAACATAGTTCATATACATGTTCTTACTAGTAAACCCAATTGAAAAAAATCAACTTTAGATCATGCAAATTGAGTAGAAAGGAGGTTAGGGCACCATGGGTGGAAGAACCCAAATGGCTAAAACCTACATACCTTAGCTATGAGGAAGCTGTTGATGTAGATTGAAAATGGAGGCATGAAGCTTGAAGAAATCCTTAATTTTGGATGATGGTTTTGAGACTTGAATTTGGGAATGAAAAATATGGCATAGTGTTTGAGAGGATATTGGGAAATGTTTATGATTATATGAGGGTGAAATTTGGCTAAGTACAGGTAAAACACGTTTGGGAACACTTAGTCCCTAGACCCAAAAGCATTGGATTGAGATAAAACTCACTGGCAACAAAATACATAGGTCCGCAATATGGACCTACCATGGAGGCAAAATTAATATATGTCCGTGACAGCTGCGCGTCATAACACTGTCGCAGATCGATTCTGGATAAGAAAAATTATGAAAAATAAAATTTCTAATTGCTTGCTCTTAAATCGGGATTAGACCCT
>DF364314.1:1217-15312 GCA_000787875.1 Solanum virginianum | reverse complement strand
CTCTCAGATCCCAAGAGAGTGTCCCTCCATAGGGACTTGGGCCACTAGAATTATCCTATGCGACCATCCTACGTCGGCTACGTAATTCTGGGGTGACCCTCTTCACCCAACTCGGTGCTCAATACTCCTTCCAAAACTAAATCATGCTCATAGAAATAAACTCAACTCATCTTAAACAAGTCAACTCAGTTCTCAGTAGCTCAACTCAATTTCTCAACAACTCAATAACTTAAGACCGTCGTCCATTCAATGCAACTCAAGACTCTACTCCACATCATGCAAGACTCACACGAATTATGGTCAAGTGACACCATATTAGGATGCTCAGCATATACAACATGATAGATACACATTACAAGCACACAAAAAGCATTAAAACATACATGAAGCAAGAAAACCTACTTCTCGGGATCACCTTACTTAGTTTGATAGATTGGGTTCACAATTTCACTTAATCAATAAGCATGGAAAAATGTTAAGTTTAGGGTTCATGCATCAATCATATGAAATACTTTTACAATTCAAGGTAACAATGGTGAAACTCATAGTTTAACTTAAATAATTTCAAGAAACTCATTCCTGTACAAGAATTTCAAGATTTGCGAATCATAAGTTTTAAAGAATGCAATTAATACTTAAAACTCTTGACTCAAGTTAAAGACGGGGCGTGTGGATGAAGAAGTCCAACACTTTAGATAGCCTTACATACTTGGTATGGAGTTTTACAATCAATTCCTCATAAATTAGCCTCAATTCTTTGATCCCTAGCTCTTTCTCCTCTTCTTCGCTCAAAATTTCTGCTTAGTTTTAGCGTAAGGGGCATTGGAATAGGTTTTTAAAACTATTTTAGGCCAAAAATGACTTGTATTGGTCGTGAGTTAAGTCAAAAAGAGGTGGGGAAAAGTCTAGAATACCCCTCAAAAGATTTAAAATTATAAAAAATTTGGTGGAACAGGTCAGGGGAACAGGTCCGTGACGTGGACCTGTCGCGCACCTGTGTATTTTCCAAAATTCAACCCCCATCAAAAATTGAAAAAAAGTATATGTGTAGGTCCGTGACCAGGGCATATCGCATCCCCATCACGCACCCTCCCTATCTCAGTTTTCGGATCAAAAACTTATTTTTTGATCTGGTTGCTCTAAAATTAGGTTGAGACCACTTCCCCACCTATTTATCGTGTTGATAGCAAATTCGATCTTAGATTTTCTATTTGAGCTTGGAAAGATGCGTTATGTACACGATTCTATTCTAGGGGTATTTTGGTAATTTCATCAGGCGTTACAGTTTATCAATCTATAAGGAGAAACCCCGGGTAAATCATTAGGAAAGACTTTAGGAAACTCCTTTACAACTAGGACAAATTTGAGAGATGGTATCTCAGCACTGGAATCTCTAACTCTGACCATATGGTAAATACACCCCTTGGAGATTAACTTTCTAGCCTTAAGGTATGAGATAAATGACCCTTAAGCATAATTGAACTACCTTTCCATTCTAAGACTGGCTTGTTTGGAAACTGAAACTTGACAACTCTGGTTCTACAATCAATGGAAGCATGAAGCTAGTCCATGCCTAGAATGACATCAAAGTCGACCATATCTAACTCGACTAGATTAGTTAGAATGTCCTTATGGTAGACTGAGACAGGATAGTCTCTATAAACTCTTTGAGCTAGAATAGAATCACCCATAGGAGTGGATACACTTAGAGGCTCAAGAAGATGCTCAAGACTGATTTCGAACTTTATAGCTATGTAAGGAGTCACAAAAGATAGAGTAGCTCTTGGGTCTAGTAATGTATAAACATCATAAGAAAAGACTTTGAGCATACTAGTATCTATATCTGGCAAATTTTCCTAGTCTTGGCGATTGGCCATAGCATACAAATGGTTTGCACCCGCCTACCCCTGAAATGGTGCCTCAAGGAGCCAATTTTCATGCTAATGCGGCTGAGCCCTATGGCCTACCTAATTTTGTCTTCCCATTGGGCACTCCTTCAAGAAGTGACCCATCTGTCCACACCTGAAGCAACCATTAGTACCTATAAGACACTCTTCGGGATGAAACTTACCATACTTGCCATACAATGGATGGTGAGAAGATCCTTGAGCCACACTACCCTGTAATTAGGTGCCTTGGGCTCTAGAATTTTGGGACCTTTGTTCATGTTAGACCATTGGGGCAAGCATACTGGCAGATGATAGAGCCGGCCCAAACGGCCCTAACTGAAAAGGTTGGCGGCTCCCATTTTTAGTTCTTCTCTTTCCTATCTCGTGACTAGATGTCTTAGCCCTCTTGTTGCGAAAATCCTCCCTGTCCTTCAGTTTCTCCTCCTAAACTTGCTGCACATATGTCATTAATCTGGCTCTGTCCATATCTCCTATCAACATAGCTACCCTGCCCTCTTTGTTAGTCATTTGGGAGAGCCCAGCCATGAACAAACTCATCTTACTTCTCATATTAGCTACCATATATGGGGCATGGTGGGAAAGCTGAGTGAACTTAAGGTTGTACTCTTGCACACTCATAGACTCCTACTTTAAATTCAGAAATTCTCTTACTTTTGCTTTCCTTAGCTCTCATGGGAAGAAACGACCCAAGAAGGCCTCCTCAAACACAGCCCAACTTACGAGTGGTGAACCTGCTCCCCTACTCTTTTTCCGTTAGTCATATCAAACTCTTGCCATCCCCTTAAGTTGGTAAGCAACTAACCCCACACATTTGGTATTAGCCATGTGCATAACTTGGAATACTTTCTAAAGCTCATAGTTGATGTTTTTGGGATCCTCCTTCAGTGGTGACCCCATAAACTTTGGTGGGTACATCCTTAAGAAATCACGAATCCTAGAAGTGTTGGGAGCATCTTGTCTGACCACTCCATGTTGAGGCCCTAGTGTTATCATCGCCTGAGCAAGAGTCTGAATGGCCTGTCTGAGTTCAGAATTAGAGATATCAGCCACTGTTGGCTGCTAGACAGACATAGCCGGGCCTCTTGGCCCCTCAGAAACTTGTGGTTCAGCCCAATTCACATTCTATCTTCTTGAGGGCATGATTTGAAACAATACGTGATTGCACGAGTTAGAAGGGATTTAATCAGAGTTAAACTCTGAAGCACAAAATGGAATACCAAAGAAGGTCAACACTTCCTAATGTCATGTAGCCTCCCGATTATGGTTGTGGTGCGCTTCACACCAATAATAAGGACTCTACTAGACACAACTTCATAGACACCCTAGGACGCTTGAACGTTATGCTCTAATACCAAGTTTGTCACGACTCGAGTCTACACCGTGGACGTGGTCGGCACTTGGAAACCATTTATGGTCCCTAAGTGAACTACTTGGCCTTGCTACTTTGCTCAGCGAAAGAATTAAACCATAATAGAATGCTAGAAGTAAATACTACTAATGAATTCATGTCTGAAATTAAAATGAAACAAGTCAATTAAGAGATCGATAATCTGAAAGTGATACTAAAACACTGTCTATCAGTCTATGAAGCCTCTACTATTCATGACTAGGGTATGGATACCTTGACAGGCCATGACTACCCAGACGAAACTAAAGCAACTGAAACATAGAGGAAATAACGTCCACTAGCCCTTGGCTGCAAAGACGACTCACCACTGGCTAAGTGGAAATGCTAAATGACCCGAGATATGCCTACTAGGGAGCTCTATCACCTGCATCTGCATTGTAAAATGATGCAGGCCCAAAGAATGTTAGTATGTGGAATCTATGAGTATGTAAAACAACCAAAATAGGAAGTTCAAGACAAAAGGCTCAAATCACTCGTTTAATACAGAATTAATTTAAAACATAACTAAAGCATTATAGAAAAATAAGATGATTTCATGCATAAATAGATGCAACTCTGTATGTATCTAAAAATATTGTATACTGTAATTTAGGGAGTTTCTCAAACCAACAACCATCACTATAAGCTTCATGATGATATAACGTACTGGCCTACATTGCCAAGGCCATTCCACACCTTGTCGGGATAAGGGATGAAGGGGTTGTAGATCTATATAAGTTGGGCCATCTTAGTGGCATATAAGAAATTGTACGAAAGGTACAATCCTTTCCTATCTTGGCCACATAGTTTATTGGGTATGAGTTGTTGAACTCAAACCCACCTCGGTGCTTAATACTACTCCCAAAAACATATACTGTGCTCAATAACTGTAAGAAAATATCCCACTTTAGGTGTAGCTAAAAATATATTGCTTAAGGCCTTAGCTCTGTCTGTTTTCTTTACTGACTTTTCTAAACTTGTTTCATAAGTTGAACTCAAAAAAGAAAAATCATTACTTCAACTATACCAAAAGTCTGATTAAGTGCTTATAATAAACTGATCACTTTTCACTACAAGTAAAACATGCTAGGAAAATAATTCTCAATCATTCATGATTCTTGTGACAGTAATAAATTTCAAGATTTAAAGAAGCATGCTCAATACTAAAATTTTTAAGATAAGAATAGTATGTACAGCAGAATTTCCAGGAGAAAACCTTAGTATATCACAATAACTCACAGGAATGCAACTAACTTTACTCTTGGCTGGAATTTCTTTCTAAGAACATGGGATAACTACAAAAATAGAGTTTTAGGTGGCCTTACATACCTGGGCACAAGTTTTCTTGGAAATTTGCAGAGATCAGTCAAGCCTTAACCCTTCTTCTTTCCTTAACCGTTGTTTCTGAATGGTATTCATGAAAAAATGAAAGGGATTGCGTAGATTATAGTATTTTAGGGATAAACAACCTTAAAATGATAGGGTATAGGTTTAGGATAGGTGAAAAATATTTAGAATGCCCCTCGAAAAAATTAAAATGTTTGAACTTCCGGGTTACAGGTCTACATCCCGGACCTGTCCCATACGAGAGCATTTTCTGTCAAAACATTTTTGAATGAGTTTTCCAATTTCCATAAAAAAAATTTCTAAAAAAAATAAAGTGTGGGTCTGCGAGCAAGGCGCATCGCAGCCTTGATGCGTACTGACACTATTTCGAATTTAATTATGAAAAATTATTTTTCGACTCGGTTACTCTAAAATTGGGTCGAGACCATTTTCTCACTCTATTTTTCTTGTTGATCGATTAAAAAAAGCAAAAACTTACTCCTCAAATTCACAAACGGAGCATGGGAAGACGCATTATGCACACGTCTCCCCTCTAGGGATATTATGGTAATTTCACTGGGTGTTACAGTAGTATTGATAAATATCCAAGCTGACTGATAATAAATGGTCAATCATTATTTATGAGAATAAAGTTTCATGGTCTGAAATATGACAAATTATAGACAAAGATATGCATTAATCCAGTACATTATGATCAATTTTTCCCCAATTGATTTATGGTCAGGGACTATATAATTTCCATCTAATAATTTTGATATGCAGTACATAATTAATAAATATGCTATGAAGCACAAAAGATGGATTCTACAAGATAGATTGGAATGTATGTTAGTTGTCTAACATAAGGGGGAGATGATAATAAACTAAGAGTTGAAATGCTCTTATTGAATGTACCTGAAGGACACAATTTATGACATGCATGAAACATGCAATTGATCTCAAATAAGATAATTCTTGAAAAGGAGCAAATGATTTAAAATGGTCATAATTAAGAGGCAATGTACTCTTGAAGAGCTTATGACATAACAATTCATAAAACCTCATAAGAGGGGTAGCTACCTGAAAATAATGAAGTGATGAGATCTCAACAAGTTATGTTGCATTGCAAACCGACAAAAATAATATTTTGTCAACGATATCTTTGATACAATAAAGCGCAATATTGTAAAAAATTATAAGGATCTAATCTGTACGATATATTAAAGCATGCTCTAGTTATCAAGTAGAATGATGCATCTTAGTATGCATAAAGTTTATTTGATTTGCAATCTAGACACTAGAAAATGTCATGCATTTAACAGTGAATATTATCACTGGAAAAAATTGATATGAAAGTATTTGAAGGATTTAAAATACATGAAGCATATACTAGCTCTTGAAAAACTTGTTTATGATCTTCATATTGATTAAATAAATAATCTTTCATATTGTTACATAAGTTGATAACTTGAATTGAAACTCCTGAAGAGTTTTCAAAAGGCAATAGACTATTTGCTTAAATAAGTTGAAGTGAGGAACTTACAAAACCCTTTGATCTTAAAGGGAGGATTCATAAAAAAGAGATGGAACAAAGCACATTTCGCTCAAAACTTTTCTACACACATGAGCTCCAAAAGAATGGTGATATAAATGTGCAACAGATTCATTCGAGTGACGATGTGGCTGATTTGTGCACCAAATCTCTACCAATTGCAACTTTCAAGAAGATGGTACACAAGATTTGGATGCAAAGATTCAAGTCTTTGGATTGATGTTCTTATTAGGGAGAGTTAATACGCGATGTACTCTTTTTTCCTCACAAGGTTTTGTCTCATTGGGGTTTCCTTGTAAGGTTTTTAATGAGGCATCCAAAATGTGTATTATTATATATGTGTACTTTTTTTCCTTAACTAGAATTTTTTTTCCACGGGGTTTTATCTAGTAAGGTTTTAACGAGACACGTAATCTAGTTAATAGACATTCAAGGAGTGTTATAAATATATTTTATTTGTAGTGAATGTCTATTATGTAGATTCCTTTAAGAATTAGGAATCCTACTTGAAGATCAATTCAGTTTCTTACCTGAAGACAAAGTTAGTTTTTTTCCTATAAATATAAAGGTTGCCTTCATTGTAAAATACACCTCAATATTATTCAGAGGAATAAGAAATTCTCTATGTTTTAGAGGAATAAGAAATTATCTCTGTTCTCCCCTACTTTATTCTTTGCATTATTTTATACTTTCATAACAACAAAATAATAGTTTAAAAAAAACATAAAAAAGAAGGTAAAAAAAGCGTACAAAAAAATAGAGCAAAAAAAGGTCCCAAAAATAGGCAAAAAGTTTTCTATAGAAAAGTCCCAAAAAAAGGCAAAAACTTTCCTACTAATTCCTAAGTTTATGGCATCACTCTAAATCAGTTAACTTTACCTATTATAAAATAAATTTTAATTATTTAATTATTTTTTTAACTAGTAGTTTTACTACTATAGTTTTTTTTTTTAATTAGGGCCATGAAGAAGGTATATTTTTTTGAATTTAATAAATTATGAGGAAAAAATCTTTAAAAACACTCTCTTAGAAAATCTAAAGTTACAACAATACATATTTTAAAAATTTTTAAAAAGATCTGCACATACTTGTATTTTAAGTAGACAAAATAATTAACCTTTTGAGGATCAAAGCAATTCATTAAAACCAATTTAGCTTTCTTTAATTTTTTTTTTTACTTAATCAAATTTGAATAGTTTTTCGTTATTTTTAATATAAGATTAAAAAAAGCAAAAACTTACTCCTTAGATAAATTAAAACTTACTTTTTTATTAACTTTATATATTTTTAAAAAGTTGGTTTTTAGAAAGCTAACTCGGTTAATTATTGTAATAAATCACTTTGATCACTTTTAAAAAAATCACTTTGATACTCAAAGAGATATATTATTTCGGTTTGGATAAATTATAGAAAGAAATCTAATAGAGATCGAAATTTATTTTATTCCATAAGAAAATGAAACATAATAAATATTTAAAAAAAGAAAAAGAAAAAAGAGAGGATGGTTAGTTTTAATAGTATAAGTGATCAAAAAAGTTTAATGAAAGACATTTTTGTGCTGAAAGGTGGATGATAGGGACAGTTTAGGCCTATTAGATGGATGGAGAACATTTTTGTATAATTTTCAATAGTTCGAGGGCATTTTAGGTCCTTTTTCATTCTTTTTATATATGTACTTTTCTATTTTAAGTGAACCAAAAAGTTTAATGAAGTCTTTTTAAAAAAAAAAACCTATTTTATAACGTAAATTTGGAGTTAAGTTTTTTTGTTTCTTACATTTGATTTTGCCTATTTATTGGGCTACTTTTTTGGACGTCTTTTTTGAAAAAAATTCCTATTTTTTGTAGACCTTTTTTTTCTTTGGGATCCTTACGTTTTTCCCCCTTTTTGTAGCTAATTTTTTTGGGATGATTTTAGGAAAACATTTCCCCTATTTTTGTGGATTATTTTGTCTTTTTCTTTTTACCGGATCAAATCTATTTTAGGTGGAAAAAATTCTCCTTATAGGAATTTAACTATAATAAAAGATCTGCTCAAATTAATTTATACTATGTTTATTATAGTTAATATTTAATATTATTAAAATAATAATATAATATTTGTGGAAAATTGGTGAAAAGACGATTTTGTTTAAAAGAGTCTATAAGGCAAAAAGTTAAAATAACATTTGTGAGGGCCTTCACGCTTTTAAATATAGTGTTGATTAATTTAGTATATGTGTATTGCATGTTTATTATGTGTCCATTAATAAAAAAAATATATTATCTTTACTTTAGCATTTTCCTCCCACAAATTATTATAGACACTTTTTTCATTAACAAGACTCAAAAAATTAACTATATAAAAATATTTTCAAGCCTTTTTTTTTTTTGCTTTTGGCAAATACTCATGCGATAAAGTTGATTTTAATTTTCATTTAGTTAACCTTTTTTTTTTATTAACATATTTTCTATGTAGCATAAAAATAATTTAACTCTTTAGATGACAATTTCTTATTGACAAAATAACATAAATTTTTTATTGTTATTGATATACAACTCTTTTCTTAAAATAGGCAAATTATAAACTACTTTTACATATTCTTAGTGTATTTCTATTCTAAAAATACAAATCTATACTATATTAAAAGTGTGAAGGCTCTTAGAATATTGTTAGAACTTTTTGCCCTTCAATAAAATACTCTGCTTTAGATAAAATTGTCTTTTCACTATTTTTCTTTATTTATTATTTTATCTTTTATTTATTTAGTTTCAAGATTCATTTTGGAATTAGAATTTCTTGATATTTAGAATTCACTTTTGATTCAAGACAACTCTATATAAATAATTGTCTAGGCTATGAAGAAAAAGAAAGAAAACAAATACTATTACTTACTCCTTTTATATTTAGGTGTCTTTTTTCACACTAAATTTTAATCAATTAATTATCTAACTTCTAACTATTTAACTCAAAATTATTATTTTACGTATTCATAAATTATTAACATATCCATACTATAAGCAATTGAATTGATTTTTGTCACGCCCAGGGAGGGTACCATAGGCACGACCGACACTCAGAAACTATTGTTAGTCTCCAAGCGAATCATATGGCCTCATCATATTCATTCATTCAATAAATAGTCAATCAGCGAAAGACTAAAGATAACAAATGGGCGATCTAAGTCTCAAAACATATGAATAAAATAGGCTAGTCTGAAAGAAGCTAGCTCAACATAATCTCCAATCAACAACTCGACTCTAGTCTATGAAGCCTCTATCACTATCATTAGGTGCTAATGACAGACATATGGCTACCTCAACTCAAAAGTAAAGCTAGTCTAAAGTACGACTCTAATAGCTAGATGAAAATAAAATAGGATCCTCCGAAGTAAGGGAAGCTCACCAGCTCAGCTGACGGCAATAGATCCTCAACGGTGCGCTTGTTGACGATCTGTAGTACCTACCTCTGCATCATAAAATAAAGTTGTCAAAATGGATGTCAGTATATGAAATGTATGCGTATGTAAAATGGTTGAATGAAACAGATACAGGCTGAATAGTCTAGAACAACATCAACTCATAAGATACTTAATCAGAATGTCAAGTAGACAAATGACTCATCAATACTACTCCAAACTCATCCAATCAACTCAACTCAGAGTACTATCAGTGTGTGGCCTATTTGAGAGTTTCTCTTATCCGACAATAATCACTTATGACCCAGTAATTGTACAACAATCCTGTTGATGTTGCCACAGTCATTCTGTACTTGCCAAGCAAAGAACAACTCGGACCCACAAGGGGTTTGGCTCTAAAGTCCTCTATTGCTTTTAGGGACTTTAACTCAAGAGGGAACATTTGATGTAGTGGTTCAATCCTCACCTATGCTTGGTGATGTAGTTAATTAATGCGAGTAGGACTCACTCTTACTCATTTGGGTGCTCGATAATACTTATCCTAAGATTCAATGCTCATAAGACCATCCACCTCAATCAATCATCTCAATTAGTCTCATAGAGACTCTCATGATCTTATTAACTCAAACTCAATTGGGTCTTTCGGCCTATCATCTCAATTATCTCATCAACTTAATTCTCATTCAATAGTTCAAGGCTTAGATCAATCATTAAGAGGAAGTAAATTAGATAAATCTCTACAGTTCAATTAAGAATACTCATGTGACCATCAAGCTCTATCAACTCATCATCATGCTTATATCACAATCAAAACCATCATTCTTAACTCAAGGCTTTAGACTCAATCCCTAGGTTCATTCATGCAATCTTTATAAAGTAACATATAGGGTTTATGCAACAACTCATGTAAAAGCATTAATTCTGTGAATTAAGTTTATAACGATCATCAACATATGAAAATACTTACAATGTATAAAACTTTCAAGAAAACATGCATGGAGACTCAATATACTCACAATCTTTCTATTACCATCAACGGAGGCACATGGAAGAACATTCTTATATTTTAGTTTAGCCTTACATACTTGGAATGAAGGTAGACAATCAACTTGGCACGAATCCGGCTTGAACTCCTCGAATTCTCGCTCTTTCTCTTCTCTTTAGCTTAGGAATGGGTTAAAACCCTTTTTATGTTCAAAACGATTTATATTGATCATGGTTAAGTTTAGGAGGGGTTGGAAAAAGTCTAGAATGCCCCTCACAAAAATTGGAAAAACGTTCGGCCCGGTACATCAAGTCCGCGTCGCGGACTAGGGTTTTTTTAGGGGATATTCGCTAAAAAAAATTTGATTGAGTTTTCTAATCCTGCAGAAAATATTGGAATCAAATCCAAGTTGGATCCATGATAATTCCGCGATGTGGACATGTCGCGCACTCTTATTAGAATACTTTTTTGCATCAAAAAATTATCTTTTGATCCAGTAACTCTAAAAATCAACCAAGACTATTTTCGCACATAATTTTTCATGTTGATCACATTTTCAGCCTCGATGTTTCATCAAAATTTGGAAAGATGCATTATGCATACGTCTCTCATCTAGGGTTATTTTGGTAATTTTACCTGGTGTTAAAATTTTTCTCATCCTTGCTGATTCGCAATAGATTAAATTATTGTATCAAACTAATAATATTTATATGATTTGATACATGAATATTGTATATATTTAATAGCAAGTACTCTTTATATATAATTTTTAAACTGATAAGGTACATACGTGCAAACCCACTAAATCAATTTATAATGAATAATACAAAAACTTTTTAAAAAATATAGTTAAATATATTTAAGTATTATTATTTCTAAAAGTCTAATATTAGGAATAAAATTTTTTCAATGAATTGTCAGGTTCTATTAGTAGGTTTGTTCTTACTAAAACAATAGATTGATATTGGATGTTGCTTACTCTCTCCAAGCATGAATGCTACTTCAAATGACAAACTTCCCCTTTGTGTGACACTTTTTTTTGCTACCTTTTGAATATGAAACATGAAATTAATTTGTTAAGAGAAAATTCAAGTATGTATAGTTATTGAAAAGTTAAATAATTACTTTAATTAGTAAGGTAGATATTTCAATAATAAATACTATTAATCCAAATTTGATGTAAAAAATAAATGCATTACTTACCAGCAAAGACAAATCATCAATTGTTACAGTCAACTCTTTTTCTATTTTTTTGACAAAAGGTAGAGTTCATAAATTATGTCTTGAATGCTGCAAAATAAACTAAAATCAGTTATTAGAAAATAAGTGATCTAGATAAATAAATACAAAATACGATAACATAAAAAAATTAAACAACGTGAAATGTATAGAGGTAAAAATTTCAAAAGAAAAATACCACAAATTATATGTAAAATAACAATATAATCCTATTCAACTATTTATTTATTTATAAAGGTCTTATATATAGAGAGATTCTATCACTAATTAGAATCCCATGGTAAATTAGGATTTTCCTTAGTTGTTGCAGGGTTTCTTGATTCAAATAAGGAAGATTTAGGAGTCTTTCCATGGCTAGAAATCCTTATCTTATCACTTTTTTCCATATATTTAGAAGTTAATATTATAAATATAATTAAATAATAATTTAAAAAAATTGGTGAAAAGACGATTTATCTAAAGCATAGTCTTTTAATGAAGGGTAAAAAGTTCAATCAATATTCCTAAGGGCCTTCACACTTTTAATATAGTGTGTATATGTATATATATGTATAGATAGATATAGATAGATTTAATTATTTCTCTTAATATTCACAACTTTCATGCTTTTCAAATCCATAACCTCCATGTATTAATTTAAAACTTTAAGTACTTTTTGGAATTCCTTCATTTTTGATATTATCACATATTTTATTAATTTTTCTATGATATTATATTTATAATATTTATATTTTTGTCAAACATTACATCTCATATGTTTATATGATAATTTTTATGATTAATTTAATTAAAATATAAATTAAATTGTTTAATATTTAGGAACAATCAAGAGATACTAATGGGAAATAAATAACTTACAACCCAATCAACATTTATGTGTGGTTTAGGGAATAAATGCTCCACAAGAGTTTTAGAAGGAAAAGAATTAACAAACAAGCAAAGAGAAGTGAACAACAACAAAAAGCTTGGAAAGGAATAACAGAGGGAAGAGGGCATCCCATTTACTGGAAGGGATTGGAGATTAGGGCAATCCTTGATCATCAACTCAGAGAGGGAGGAGGGCAGTGCTGATTCGGGAAGTGATCGGAGATTAGGGCAATCTGAGATGCGTAGACTTTGAAGCGAAGTGAGGTAGCAAAGACCTAGTGAATGTAGCTCAGCAAGTGACTAATTTTGAGATAAATTACCATGAATATGTAAATATTCAAGAAAGGTGAGGCTTTTGAGAAGTTGGTTGCTTAATATTTTCAGATTGCCTATGATAAGTGTTTGAATAGAGGAAGGCAACTCCCAATGTTCGATATCTTCATCAATGCCATCATGATGAATCACTAACTCTCTTAGATAAGGGAGTATCTGTAAATGCCACTCCTTTCGGTGATTCACCAGTTTCGTGCAATTACTGATACTAAGGACTTGTAAATTGACGGGCAATCCTCCTTCAGGAAAGGACTCTATTTCTAGACAATTATTTAGTTGCAATTCCTTAAGAGATGGAAGGAGTTCCTGCATATGCTCTAGCAGCCACTGCAGGTTTAAATAGTCATAAATACACAAATACGTCATCGCAGATGGAAGGTTCCCACATGCCGTTGAAAGTTTTTCAACATCCTTACATCCCATAATAAGGAGAGCTTCAGTGGCAAGAGGAATCAAAAACCTAGTGAGGTTGGGGCAACGCTCTACCCACAAAGTACTTGGGCCCTCAGGTGATATACATTTTTCAACTGGCCCTTCAAATTTCAATTTCTGGCAACTAGATATGCTTACTGCCTTTAACGTACTTGGCAGTATGCCAAAAGGTAGGGGCAATAATTTCAATCCGTATAAGGGAAAAGGAACCTATTTTAGCCATATTTATTTAAATGGTATAACACTCCACACATTACATGTATGAGTACTATGCACATCAAACATGATATGGACTTTAAAATTAGTGCCAATTTTTAAAAGTGTTTGAACCTCGCGTTAAAGGGCGATATGTGTATCTAATTCTTGAGAGGGTTGAGTGTGGACATGTTTTGTGTCGAGTTGAGGAGATTAAGACCTTAAATAAAGTGAGATAATTGAGGTGCTTGTAGGACTTAGGGAGCTAGTAGGTGAGTCAGCTACTTGGTTAACTTGAACTTGCGAGTTAAATGGAGATGAGGCTCGACGTTGAAATTGTCCAATTCTGATTATGACTAAAGTCTGAGCTAAAGGTGTATCTTTGGCCTATGTTTTAGTACCATAAGTGGTCTGTACTTACAGCCCAACATGAAGGATGAAAGAGGCCCAACCATATTGTAATTCACTTATC
>DF364315.1:6408-20161 GCA_000787875.1 Solanum virginianum | reverse complement strand
ATGATTATAAATTATGTTGGGGTTTTATGAAATGTTGATTTATTATGCATGACTATCTATTTCAAGCTTGCACTATAAATGGGTTTTGTCTATTGAGATGATGCATGTTTTGAACTATGAAACTATGATCTATGATGTGATTTGATAATAGATTTCAAGGTATCCTATATGAGGATTTAACTATATGTTGGTGGGTTGATTTGTATGTAATTTTCTCATATTATTACACTCTTGAATTGCATGATTTTGAACAAGCATTATACAACTACCAAGTGTTTGATAAAATGTCAAGTTAAGAATTCTCAAGTTATTGATGAACTAATGCATGATTTACAAGTCAAGTTGACTATATGATAATTTGGGCTTTCAAGTATGTATTAAATTTATGAAAGTATCTATGATTTTACATGTATCGAGTTAATCCCTATTTCAAGATTTTACCTCTAATAAGTCATTCATGTTAAAGCAAGGGTTAAGGTATGATTATGATCTATTCTCATGTTTCAAGTTGGGCTCACCATTAGAGGTGAACTATGTTTAAGAGATACTCATGTCATGATTTCATATTTCTTACAACTTATATAAGTTATGAATATTTCACGTATTCTGTGGGATTAGACTTAGCACCAATGGATTGGATGTCGGCGTAGACTATCTTCATGGGTCCATACTCCTTTCCTCAAACTATGTGCCAACATAGGATTATGTTATACCCTTGCTATAATAGTAGATCTATTTAGTGCACTTTACCATGAAATCCACTCTATATGGGATGGGTTCCTGTAAGGGGGATTACTTCTCCCAAATGGGATGGGCTCCCATAAGGCGAAGTATGGTTTACCTTGGCAATTAGACCACCTCTTTACCAATGAGGGGTATTCATTGGGATTCCAAGTTGTAGCTCGCTTGGTCTTATTCTTTATCGGTTGAGGACTCTTCCCACATATGTATCATGTTCTATGCAAGTTGAATGATTTGTAAACATGTTCTACTTTAAACATTGATCATAGATGCCATATTGAGATTTCTCTTATCTATTACTTACTATTATGCATTTTGACTATATTAGTTTGTGTCTTGTTTTATTGCATCCTACATACATAGTACATTCAAATGTACTAACACATACTTTATACCTACATGATATCACCATGTAAGAACCACAACTCCTCTTGATCATCCTCCACGTGGCTAGTATGATTACTCGAAGATAAGCTTGGTAAGTCCTTAAGTTCGGGGACACTATCTACTTTCTCTTGCTATTTCTAAGACTTCTTTATGTTGAATATTTGATATTATGAGGCTGAACTCAGAAAGTTTCTTAGCCCCCACTTGATTCCAAGTTAAAAGGTATATGTTGGATATTATGATGTTATTATGCAATGAGCTTGACCCTTATGCTTGGTTATATTCAAATATTTCCCTTAGGCCCACTTCCCAATTTATATTTCTATTGTTATCATTTACTTTGCTTCCATGACCAAAGATCTGTGGTTGATATGCTATTCCAAGTTTAGAGGTGTATGTTGGATATTATGATGTTATTATGGTATGAGCTTGACCCTTATGCTTGGTATATTCAAATACTTCCCTTAGCTCCACTTCCCAATTTGTATATCTATTATTATCATTTACTTTGCTTCCGCGACCAAGGATGTGTGATTGATATGTTAAGAGGATTGTTTGGGTCTCTTTGGGTTTCCATTCGCCGTGTCAGATGTTTAGAGGTGTTGTTGGAACAATTGATGTACTTATGCTTTGAGCTTTGAATCTTTTATGCTTTATAAATATTAAGATATCCCTTAGTCCCTTTTTTCCCTTATTTACATCTTTTGTTGTTGTTATTTTACTTTCGCTACCAAGGATGTCTTATTGATATGCTAAGGGGCTTGTTTGGAGTTCCTTCAAGTTTTTCATTCACCATGCCACGTCTAGGCCCTAGACCTGAGTCGTGACAAACTTGGTATTAGAGCACTAGGTTGTTAATGGTCCTCAGAATCCAACACATCGCGTCGATTAGTCTTATTCATGGTTTTGAAGTACAACACAACTATGAGTAAGAGGCAATGACACGTTTTAGGAAATGTTTCTCTTCCTCATGATCTATGTCTTCCTATAAAGGTAAAGCTTTTCCCTAATGAATGTTCTTTGCTATTCTAGATCATTCCAATTTCGAGAGGAAGAAGAGCCCGTACACCCGAGAAGCAACCAATTTCTCCCACTCGTAGAGCTCCTCTAGAAGGAGGGGTAGGCCAAGAAGAATCTCTTGATGCAATTCCAATGTTGGATCATGCTATGAGTAATCAAATCAACCATGGGGCCCAAGTCACTCATGCTCCTACTCTGGCCTCATGGTTAAGGGATTTTACCAGGATGAATCCACTCGTGTTCAATAGGTCCAAGGTGGATGAGAATCCCCAAGAATTCATCGATGAGGTGTATAAGGTGTTGTCCATTATGGGAGTTAATTAAAAGGAAAAAAGCAGAGTTAGAGGCCTACTAACTCAAAGGGGTGGCTCAAATTTGGTTCACTCAATGGAAGTTGGAGAAGGGGAATGATGGTGCTATCCTTTGGGAAGAGTTCAAAGCCACATTTTTCAACCGATTCTTTCCTATTGAGCTAAGGGAGGCAAAGATGATGGAGTTTATGAACCTTAAGCAATGTTCCATAAGTGTGAGGGAGTACGTCCTCAAGTTCAACCAACTCTCTAAGTATGCCTTACAATTGGTTGCCGAGCCGAAATCAAGGATGAACAAATTTGTGTCGGGTGTGTCCGACATGATTAATAATGAGTGTCATACTGCCATGCTAGTTATTGATATGGATTTGTCCCGCCTCATGACATATGTCGAGCAACTAGAGGGGGAAAAGCTTAGGAAAAGAAGAAGTGGTGACTCCAAGAGGGGTCGTTTTGAAGGTGGTTTCCAAGGTTCTAAGGGTGGCCAGTTTCTTCAAGGGCATAAGTTCCAAGGACAAGGGTTTTCCAATGCTCCTAATAAGAGATTCGCTAATGATAATCCATTATTCCAAGGAGGTAATGGAGGAATGGTAAAACCTAGAGGCCTAAGGTGTGAAAAGAATCATAGTGGTCCACGTTTGAGGAATTCTAATTCATGATTTGGTTGTGGTGAGGTGGATCACAAAGTTATTGATTATTCTCATGCTCAAAACAAAGTTAGAGATGCTAGTCCACAAGGCCAAGGTACAAATACAAGTCAAAGGGGATGAGAAGGGCAATAAGGGCGTTCACCAAGAAAAAAAACATTATATGCTTTTCAAGGGAGACAAGGGGTGAATGAGGTCCTCGATATCATCACCGGTATGATAAAGGTTTTTAATTTTGATGTGTATGCATTGATAGACTCGGTGCCGTACTTTCTCTTGTTACTCCTTTTGTTGACAAAAAGCTTAATGTTAGTCTCGAATTTTTATGTGAACCTTATGAAGTATCTATCCTGTTGGTGAGTCCATTATTGCTAAGAGTGTCTATAGAAATTGTCCCATGTTCATTTTGCATAATATCATGCCCGTGTCTACCCCAGTTGATGAGTCTATTTTTGCTAAAAGAGTCTATATAAATTATCACGTGTTCATATTGCTTTAAGTCTTGCCTTATGATTTTGTTGAATTATATATGGTGGATTTTGATGTCATTCTTGGGATGGATTGGTTGTATGCATAATTTGTTTCTATTGATTGTAGAACTCATAGGGTTAAATTCTAATTCCCAAATAAGCCCGTCCTTGAGTGGGAAAGTTGTGATGTGGTGGTCAAGGGTAGATTCATTTCTTACCTTAAAGCCCAAAAGTTGATTTCTATGGGTTGTCTCTATCATCTTGTGATGGTAAGGGATGTATAGTCCAAAGTTCTTCCTATTGAGTCGGTTCAGGTGGTTAATGAGTTTCTTGATTCTTTCCCGATGAGCTTCCTGATGTTCCTCCCGAAAGGGAAATAAACTTTGGTATAGACCTCCTTCTCGATACTCAACCCATTTCTATTCCCCCTTACCGTATGGCCCTGATAGAGTT
This sequence comes from Solanum virginianum, assembly GCA_000787875.1. Classification (NCBI taxonomy): domain Eukaryota; kingdom Viridiplantae; phylum Streptophyta; class Magnoliopsida; order Solanales; family Solanaceae; genus Solanum; species Solanum virginianum. The sequence continues at coordinate 16,132 of DF364315.1, read as the reverse complement.
GAAAGAGTTGAAGGAGTTGAAGGAGAAATTGATGGATTTGTTAGAAAAGGATTTTATAAGTCCTAATAAGTCACCTTGGGATGCATTGGTGTTATTTTTGAAGAAAAAGAATTATTCTTTTAGAATGTGCATTGATTACCAGCAACTTAAAAGAGTCACCATAAAGAACAAGTACCCTCTACCAAGGATTGATGGCCTTTTTGATCAACTTCAAGGGGCTAGTCACTCTTTTGAGATTGAACTTCGATCCAGGTATCACCAAGTAAAAGTGAGGGAGTATGACATTCCCAAGACGGCTTTCCAGACTAGGCATGGACATTTTGAGTTTGTGGTTATGTCCTTTGGGTTGACTAATACACCGGCTATATCTATGGATCTCATGAATAGGGTCTTTAAAACCTACCTCAATGTGTTTGTAGTGGTTTTTATTGATGACATCTTTATTTATTCCCATAGTGAGGAGGAGCATCTGGATCACTTGAGGGTGGTGATGCAAATCTTGATGGAGGAGAGGTTGTATGCAAAATATGAAAAATGTGAGATTTGGTTGAAAGAAGTTGCTTTTCTAGGGCATGTGGTGTCGAGTGATGTCATTAAGGTGGATCCTAAGAAGATGGAGGTGATTAGAAATTGGCCTAGATCGTCGACTCCATCAGACATTAGAAGTTTCTTGGGTTTGGCAGGTTATTATCGGAGGTTTTTGAATGACTACTATTCTATTGCTTCTCCTATACTAAATTGACTCAAAAGAAGGCATCCGAGGTTTCTTAGTGGTTTCTCTTCTATTACTTCTCCCCGGACTAAGTTGACCTAAAAGAAGGCAAATTTTGTGTGGATTGATGACTGTGAGAAGATTTTCAAAACATTGAAAGATAGGCTTGTCTCCGCTCCTATCTTAGCTCTACCAGAAGGGTTGGAAGGATTTGTTGTATATTGTGATGCCTCAAGAATTGATCTGGGGTATGTTTTGATGAAAACTGGTAAGGTGTTAGCATATCCTTCTGAACAACTTTAGGTGCTTGAGAAGAATTATCCTACCCATGATCTTGAATTGTCGGTCATCATATTTGCTTTGAAAATTTAGCGTAACTACTTGTATGGGTTCATGTTGATATGTTTACCGACCACAGTAGTCTCCAATATATGTTCGCCCAAAAAATTCTTAACTTGAGACAAAGAAGGTGGTTAGAGCTCTTTAACGATTATGATATAAGTGTGCATTATCACCCCCAAAAAAGCTAATATTATGGTTGATGATCCAAGTAGGGTGTCTATGGGTAGTATAGCTCATGTTGATGATGGTGGCGAAGAGGTGGCTAGAGAGGTTCACTGGTTTGCTACATTAGGGGTTAGGTTTAATGAAGTTGATAATGGGGGAGTAGTGGTTGTTGATGGTTCTAAATAGTCTTTGATTGAGGAGGTAATGGCAAAACAAGATCTTTACCCCGCCTTGTTGGAGTTAAATGCCTTGGCGAGAGATGGTAAAGTGGAGGTTTTCTCCCAAGGGGGAGATGGTGCCATAAGGTACTAAGGTAAATTGTGTTTGCCGAATGTAGATGATTTGAAAGAATGGATCTTGAAGGCGACCCATATTCAACCTATTCCATTCACCCTAGTTCTACAAAGATGTATAGAGACTTGAGGGAAGTGTATTGGTGGGTGATATGATGAATGACATTCCCAAGTTCATATCGGGATGTCACAATTGCCAACAAGTGAAGGCAGAACATCAAAGGCTGGTGGCCTAGCCCAAGATATAGAGATTCATACTTGGAAGTAGGAAGAGATCAACATGGATTTTGTGGTTGAGTTTCCCAACATGAGGAAACATTTTGAATTTATTTGGGTTGTTGTGAATAGAATAAGAAAGTCGGCTCACTTTCTACTAGTCAAAACTACCTATGGTTCCACAGATGATGCCAAATTGCACATTCATGAGTTTGTTAGATTGATGGGGTACCATTTTCTATTATTTTAGATCGTGGTGCTTAATTCACTTCTCCCTTTTGGATGTCCTTCCAAAGATTTCTTTGTACCAAGGTTAAGCTTAGCACGACTTTTAATCCTAAAATGGATGGTCAAGCCTAGAGGACTATCCAAACCCTTTCGAATATGCTTAAAGCTTGTGTTATGGAGTTTAAGGGTAGTTGGGGCGAATATCTTCCACTCATTGTCTTTGCTTACAACAATATCTACCACTTAAGCATTGGTATGACTCCCTTTGAAGCTCTTTATATAAGCATTATAGATCCTCGGTTGGGTGGTTTGAATTGGGGGAAATGGCTATGCTAGGTCCAAATTTGGTCATAGAAGCCTCAGAGAAGGTGAGGTTCAGTGGTGGGAGATTAAAGACAACCCAAAGTAGATAAAAGTCCTACTCTGATGTGATAAGAAGAGATCTTGAGTTTAAGGTTGGGGATTGAGTTTACTTGAAAGTCACACCTATGAAGGCTGTGGTTCAATTTGGAAAGAAAAGGAAATAAAACCCAAGGTTTATGAGTCCTTAAAAAGTTCTGAGAAGAGTGGGTAAGGTTGCATATGAGTTGGAGTTGCCTATGGAGATGGACATGGTTCATCCATTCTTCCATGAGTCCATGTTGAGAAAGTGTATGTGTGACACATGTGCTATAGTGCCCTTGGATGTTGTGGGTGTTGTTTAAGATAATTTGACTTATGAGGAGGTCCCGATGGAGATTTTGGATAGACAAGTGAAGAGGTTGAGAAACTAAAATGACCCCAAAAAGTGCCCAAAAATGTGGCACAAAATGCTCGAAATTTTAATTTTCATATATCCTAAAATCCATTCATTATTTCAAAATTTTGACTTCATATTCTTGTTCAGGGGTCTAAATTAGGGGAAAAGGGGTCTAACCCCAATTTTAGATCAAATTTTCAAAATTTCAATTTCCAAGACGGTACGCGACAGCAGCACGACACGCAGTTATTGCATACATGTGTTAATTTGCCCTCCACAACATGTCCATGTTGCAAACCTGCCTATTTAGTTGCCAGTGATTTCTATCTCGGTCCAAGGTATTGGGGCCTTGGGTCTAAGTTTTCCCAAACGTCTTTTTACCTATAATTAGATAAATTTCACCCTCATATCCCCAAAAAACATTTCCCAACACTTACTAAAACACTTAGCCATATTTTCACTACAAAATCAACATTCAAAACCCTCATCCGGAAATAAGGATTCTCTTTAGCTTCAAGCCTCCATTTTTAATCTTCACCAAGAACATCTCTAAAGCAAAGGTATGTGGTGTTGAACCATTAGAAATTGCATGGTCTTTTACCCCCATTACACACCCCCAAGTGTTTGATAAAATCTCCGGCTAGGGTTTCTTGTGGAAATGAAGGTCCAAAGCAGGAGATATGATATAATTGACTATATGATGATGAGATGAGCTTATTTACATGATGAGTTTTGATGTAAACATGTTAGGAGTATTGCAAGTTGTTGATTGATGGCTTTACTACATATTTTCTTTCATGATTTCTTCTCTAAATTGCATGGTCTTTTACCCCCATTACACCCCCTAAGTTTTTGATAAAATGTCTGGCTAGGGTTTCTTGTGGAAATGAAGGTCCAAAGCATAAGATATGATATGATTGACTATATGATGATGAGATGAGCTTCTGTATATGATAAATCCTATGTAAAGTGTTGCATTAGACCATATTCAACTGAGGTAGGGTTTGTACTCATCAACTGAGGTAGGGTTTTATACTCATCAACCGAGGTGGGGGTTTATACTCATCAACTGAGGTTGGGGTTCGTACTCATAAACCATGAGAGAGGTTTGTACCACACTACCTAGGATGATGGGGTGTGACCATTATTAACCATGTGAGGGGTTTGTACGACACCACCTAGGATGATGGGGTGTGACCATCATCAACCAACCAAGGTTGGTAATCTAGCTTAGTCTATTCTTCACTTATGATATCATATGTGAGCATGAGTTACTAAGCATATTTTGCTCTAGCATTGATAACATATGACATCTTGTTATAATATTCCTATTGCCTATTGTTATGCATTTTTATTTTGATGTCTATTTCTTATGGCATTGCATCCCACATACTTAGAACATTCAAACATACTAACGCATACTCTTGCCTACATGATATCATCATGTTGGAAACGAAGCCCAAGTTGATCATCCTCCTCCTCCATGTGGCTAGTCGGTGCCATTTCAAGCTAGTTGGTGAGTCCTCCATTTTGGGGTCCTTGGTCTATGTTTTCCTCTATCCTTGTATTAAGACAATCTAATTTTTGTCCTATTTTGACTATAAGGGTGAGCCCGATCACCTTGTCTTGGTCCCCGCTCTATCTATGTATTTAGAGATGTTTATTGGACAAGTTATGTATCATGGTATAAGCTATGACCCCTTCTCCCTCAATGATGATGTTTTACAAGCTATCCCATAGTCCCTTTGCCCCTAATGCTTACTTTATGTCCTTTATATTCTTCCGCAACCAATGATACGTAATGACAAATTAAGAGGCTTGACTGGGGTTCCTTCGGGTTCTCCATTCGCAATGTCACGTCTAGGCCCTAGGATTGGGTCATGACAAACTTGGTATCAGAGTACGAGGTTGATAGTGTCTCAGAGTCCAACATACCGTGTTGATTAGAGTCCTATTCATGGTTGTGAAATGCGCCATGATTATAAATAGGAGGCTATGAGGCATTTTAGGAAATGCTACCCTTCTTCATGTTCTAAGTCATGCTATAGAGTTGTAGTGAGTTTTCTCCCCTAATGATTGCTTTTTCCTATGATAGATAATGCCAAACACTAAAGGAAGACAGGCCCAAACTCCCGAGGAACAACCCACCAATGGTGAGCTCCGGGATGGTCTCACTATGCTTGCCTAAGTGGTAGCTAACCAAGTCGAACAAGGGGCCCAAGTCCCTCATGCTACTACCCTGGAGCTAGGGTAAGACTTCATAAGGATGAATCCTTCGGTTTTCTATGGGTCAAAGGTGGATGACGATCCATAAGAGTGTATTGATAAGGTCTAAAAAATCTTGAATATCATGGGTGTTGGGACGAATAAAAAGGCGGAGTTAGCGCCGTACTAACTCAAAGGGGGTAGCCCAAATTTGGTATGATCAATGGAAGGGTGAGAAGGGTAGTGGTTATGTGGTGCTTTGGGAGGAAATCAAATTGACCTTCCCTAATTGATTCTTCCCTATTAAGCTTAGGAAAGCAAAATTGGTAGAGTTTATGAACTTGAAACGAGGTGCTATGAGTGTGAGGGACTATGCCATCAAATTTAATCAACTTTCAAAGTATACTCCTCACATGGTGGTCCATCCTAGATCAACGAAGAATAAATTTGTGATGGGGGTCTCCGACTTGGTAAGTAAAGAATGTTGATCTGCCTTGCATATTGGTGACATGGAGTGTCTCGGTTGATGACATATGCCGAGCAAATGGAAGAAGAAAAGTTGAGAAAAGTAAAGAATGTTAATCTCATTCTCTCTTTCTCCTATTTCAAGTTTTTCTTGGTGCTTTATTCTAATTTTTCATCTTTTTGCCTTTTATTTGCACATCATTTTTCTTTTTAGTTCATTGCTAAGGCATCACTCATTTTTCTTGCACCCAATACACATTTTTCTCCTTTTCCCATGTTTCGCCAGTTTACCCTCATTTTGTGTTTACCCTTACATCATCTACCCTCAGCTTAGGCTTTTGGCCTAAGTTGAGCTGCTAATATTCAACCTTGGAACCAGGGCAACTTTTGGTAGCCACCCTCAACTTAGATTTTTGCCTTAATCAAAGTGCACAATTTTCAAGGAAGGACCAGGGCCAATTTCATGATTTTACATATAATATGGCTAGGTCACTTAGGGTTTTACATAGAAAAAGTACTTGTAAGACTCAAACATTAGGATCAAGGGATTGTTCAAAAATTTGGTTGGTTATTTTGGTTAAGTGGGCTATTATGAACAATGACGTAAGATCTTTTCCTAACAAACTAACCTACAATCTAAGTCAGAGTAACAGGGCAAGTTCTAAATTGAAACACATTACATGAATTTAGCAAAGTAAGAGCTCACCCACACAACACTGATTATACTATCAACCCAGACTCCTATATGACATTTTTTATCTCAATTTTATCCTCACTTATCAAATCAAGTACTATCTACACAATTAAACATGCTTGGTTGGTATCTAGACTAATTAATAAAAATTTGGTAGGTATCATTTTTCACAAAAAAGCACAAAAACACATATATTCCATAGACGTTAGTACTATATGCTACCAATACTACCTACATATCCTAAACATGTCGGTTTAACAGAAATTAAATATCCACGAGAAAAAGAACACAGGCAACAAGAGTTGCATTGTCTTTAATTGGGATAGCTATATACCAAGGCTACTTAAACTTCACTGAGGCCTATAACTACCCACACCCCATCGAAAAAGAGGTGCATTGTCTTTAATGCACACCAAAATTGTAAAATAAAGTATTGGGGTCAAAAAGAACATACTGCACACCCAAGCACCAGTCTTTCCCTAGGGTTGCATCCCAAGCGGTGCCTATTTTATTATCGCGGCATGGCATAGACAACTTAGATACTCAGACTTCACCAATTGACCATGCTTCATCATTAACCATCATGGAAGGATCGGTGGTGCTCTCATCACCACCAGTAATAACCATCTTATACTGGTTGTTATTCTTTAGGTTATATACCATGTTGCTGGGTGATGTTCATTTCTGACACTAACCAAGTTGAGTTGATACTTGACCAAAATGTTGTTCCTGCCGTTTAATAGCAACAAAGTAAGATTCGATCTTCTGATTTATGCTGGAGATGTCAAAACTTAATCCCCACAAGGTCTTGTCCTATGTGTCAGCCTTCTTCAATGGTTGGTCAAGCATCTTCTCAACCTCGGGACTACTGGCACCAATATCTTAATTATGGGGTGGCACATAACGACCATTCCTATCGCCATCTTTGCGATCCTAGCCTACATATTTTTCTTGTCCCCTCTACTTGTCATGGTAATCTCCATGGTTGCTTTTAGAATCAACTAGTTCATATGTCTGCTTTATTAGCACCTCCATGTGGGTACTATTCCGAGCAAGAGCTGGCATGATCTCCTCATTTATCCTTGCTTGCTCTGTATTTATGCTGACAGCACCCGAGCATTTGGTAGGAGGCGTATTCCTCGGCCCTCACATGTGATTCAGCTTGGCTACCATATCCAGCTGCTCAACAATCTCTATAAATGATTGATCTAAGAACATTCCCCTCATAATGGTATCCAGCATATGCTTGCCTATTTGTATCTAGGGCACGGTAGAAGATCTCTACCAAGTCATCATCCATAATTTTATAGTCAAGGACACTCCTCAAACACTTTGTGAACCGATCCCATGTAGTACTGATCGAGTCACTAGAAAGTTGCTCAAAGTTGTTGATTTGATCTTTCAACTTATGCTTTTTCGATCTCAAGAAGTACCTCTCCAAAGAGGCCTTTTACAACTCATCCCAATTGGTGATTGAACTCTGTAGGAGCTTGGATATCCGTAGTGCTTTATTGCCTATCAGAGATAATGGTAAGACATAAAGTCCCATAATATCCATAGACAGATTCTGTGTTCCTGTCATACTCTTACAGATAAATGCAATATCGTGTACAGAACTATTCAGACCCTCTGATGGTAGGCTTGCGAACAACCCATAATTTTTTAGCATCTGAAGCAACAACTCGAGACCACGAACTTTGTGTCAATCAGTAGTAGTAGTAATATAATAGCTCTAGTAACCTCTATAGCCATAAGGTTCAATCGATATTGGTTCCATTGATTGTCCCGACCCAAGTCTAGAGCCTAGACATGACACAACGAATGGGAACACAAAGGGGCCTCAAACAAGCCTCTTAGCATATCATTCACACATCCTTGGTCACAGAAGCAAAGTAAACAACAATAAGAGAGTATAAACAAGGATAAAGGTACTAAGGGATGCTTTAGATAACCATAATTAAACAAGAGTCAAGAACATGGCATATTTACATCACTTGTCCAACAACACCACTAAAGATAGACTTGAGCAAGGGCCAAGACACCTTCGGGGCTCACCCTTGTAGTATTAAGAATTCAACATAAAGAAATAACATAAGCAAGAGTAGTATAGCTAGTGTCCCCAAACTTGAGGACTCACTAAAGCTTAACTTCAAGATACCACAATTAGCCACGTAGAGGATAATCATGAAGAGCTTCAGTTCCTACATGGTAACATCATATAGGCATAAAGTATGCATTTGTATGCCTGAATGTACTAAGTATGTAGGAAGCAATGCAACAAGAGATAGGCAACCTAATCAAAATACATAATCATAAGCAAGCGATAGTATATTAGCAAGATAGCATGCATGATCAATGCTTGAAGTAAAACATGCTTGTATAGAACATAATACATGTGTAGGAAGAGACCATCATAATAGACCAAGCAAACCTAGTACTTGGAATCCAAGGCATACCACCCCTTTGGGAAGTGATTGAGGAATCTACCCCTCAATTGGTAGATGGGCATACCACCCTCCCCATCAAAGTGATTGAGGAATCTACCCCTCAATTGGCAGATGGGAATACCATCCCCATCAAAGTAGTCAAGGTATATACCCCTTAACATAGAAGATGGGAATACCACCCTCCATCAAAGTGGTCAAGGTATATACCCCTCAACATGGTAGATGGGTATACCACCCCCCATCAATGTGGTTTGGACATATCAGCCCCTCAGCTAGGTGTGGTCAACTTGCAACACTATAGATACTTTTTATGAATTCAACATATACATATATTTCTTTCATAATCATAAAGTCACTTGACTCATAAGCCATACATTAGATCATTAATAACTCAAGAATCCACAACCGAATATTTTATCAAACACTTGGTTGGTGTGTAATGCTAGTTCAAAATCATGCAATTCAAGAGTGAAATCATGTGAGAAAATGTAAATCAACCCACCAATACTTGGTAACACCCTCATACAATATACGTTGAAACCCTCCATCAAATCTCATAATAGATCATAGAGTCATAGCTCAAAACATGCTTAAACAGTCATATTTATGAAATCCCAACATAGTTTATAATCAAATTCATAGTAAAAATACTCATAAGTAAATCAACTTGAAAACATGCAGTTTACATAAAAAGGAAGGTTGGGCAATATGGATGAAAGGACTCAATGGTTGAAACCCACATACCTCAACTTTGGAGATTTCCTTGATGAAGATTTGAATGAGAACTTGAACCTTGAATGAATTCCTTGAGATCCGGAATGAGTTTGGACACTTGAATTTGGGTAAAATATTTGGCTAAATGTTAGAGAGGGTTTTAGGGAATGTTTTGAATGATATGGGTTGAAAAATGACTAATTGTAGGTATTTTTACTCATAGGAAGGCTGGGGCCTAGGAACCCAAGGCCTTAGACGAACAGGAAAAACTAGCACAAAAACAATACTGGTTCGCGCCCTACCCGAGTCGCACCAGGGGCGTAGTTCGATTCTATTTTTTGTCAACTTTGGAAAATCAAATTTTAATACGGTTGCATCTGCCACAACATTAGCCTTACCGAGGTCATAATGCACACTCATATTATAATCTTTAAGAAGCTCTAACCACTATTGTTGTCTCAAGTTGAGGTCCTTTTGGATGACACATATTGGAGACTCTTATGA
>DF364316.1:0-29043 GCA_000787875.1 Solanum virginianum | reverse complement strand
CGATCACAAATCGGCTACTTATTTTGCTATAATGACACAATCATTTCTTGGCGTTCTACTAAGCAAACACTTGTAACTACATCTTCCAACCACTACGAGATTATCTCCCTCTATGAAGCCGGAAGGGAGTGTGTTTGGTTAAAGTCAATTATAGCACATATCCAAAAGACTTGTGGTCTGAAGCCGGTTATAAATTCTCCCACTATAATTTATGAGGATAATGCTTCTTGTGTTGCACAAGTTAAGGGAGGATACATTAAAGGAGATAGGACCAAGCACATCTCGCCGAATTTTTTTTATCACGCTCCAAGAAAGTCGACAAGTTGATGTCAAACAGATTTGCTCCTGTATTCCAATATCCCACATTATTAAAAGATGAAGAATAGAGTGCTCACATACACTATAAATAGAGAAACTCTCCTTGCTAGTTAAAGATATAACAAGAAAAACAAGCTACTTACCTAAGTAGAGTTTTGCATAGTTTAAAGTTTATATTACTCTTGTAATATTTCCCTTGTAGTGGAAGTATCCGAAGATGTAGGCATTATTTGCCGAACCTCGTTAAAATTGTGTGTTCTCTTTAGCTCTCTTTGGTGGAAACACTCTAGTCTCTACCATTTCACAACAAATACATATATATTACATATATAATTTACTTTTAATACATAGTACAATTACTATATGTGATGAATATTTTCTAAATATGGTCCTAAATAATAAATAAAAAATTATATTTAAAAATAATAAATATTTTATAAAAGAAACTCAAAAGAGAATCATCCACACTAACATCTATGGACAATAATCTTTATTATATCATTTCAGTGTATATATATATATATATATTGGTTTAGTCTCGGATTGAATTTTGAAAGTTAAAACCACGCCATTAGTCATATAATTGGATTTTTTCTCAATACAACCAAATCACTAATTGAATTTTTTTTGTTCGATTGACTCAATTTATGATTTAATTTGATTTTGTTCATGACCAGTAAATACACCTCTTTAAATTTGAAACAGAAGTTCAACTCACTTCAACTTTCAATTAGCAATTAAAATCCAAATGACTGTTTGCTCCCTGTGCCTTGAATAATGCTCCTCGCATTACCACAGTAACCACGCTAGTAGTCTGCTAGTTTTCCTTTCATTTCATAATTTTACATATTTTTCTTTTTGACATTATGATCAATGACAGTCTTTCTGTTTCAAAGTCCAATGGAGATTTCCCTCTCCAAGTTGCCACAATCATGTTCTTCAACATTCTGCTAAAAACCAAAAGCAGAGTAAATCTTGAATGCAGGAAAGAATCAAGAAGAGAATGTTGGTTTGATCAATGTAGGCCTTCCAATCGCTGTAATTTAAGTTGAGATGTGTCTCAGATTTTAACGTGGCTTTATAGGTGAGAAAAACGTCGTTGTGTGGGAGTTCCACTTTTTAAATTATCTTCATGGCGATCAACTTTGCTATTTCTCTGATCTTCCCCGTTAATCCTATTGCTTTGCAGGCAGCGCTAGGATCAAGAAAGGAGGTTTCTGTAATAAGATAATACCCATTCAAGACATTTCACAGTGTAGCTAGAACGATAGAATTTATTCAAAGAAGGGATTAACACATCGCAAAACAGATTGCCATTCCATTAATTTGTACGAGCCTAAAATGGTAATTATATGGTTGCTTACATAACAGACACAACTAACATAGAAGAACAAAGTCCAGAGATCAAAATGAGAAGTTGAGAAAGAAAAAGAAAAAACAACTGTTTAGGACCTCTGCAATCTCGACATGAACTCCTTCAGAAGACGCAAAGTGCCTAGTCCACTTCCTCCATCTTGCTTTCCTCACCAGTTTCCTCTAGAGCAGGCATATCTGCATCCTCACCAGCTTCCTCTTCTTCATCAATACTCAAGCCCAACTTCAGCATTCTGTGAATTCTTGCAGCAAAAGTATTTGGGTCATCAAGACTAAAACCAGATGTCAGCAGAGCTGTCTCAAAGAGCAACAACACAAGATCTTTCACTGACTTGTCATTCTTGTCAACTTCAGCTCTCTTCCTCAATTCCTCCATAATTCCATTATCAGGGTTGATTTCCATTGTCTTCTTGCTAGACATGTAAGAGCTCATGCTGTTGTCCTTCAAAGCTTGAGCCTTCATGATTCTTTCCATGTTAGCTGTCCAACCATACTCCCCCGTCACTAAGCAACATGGGGAATCAACAATCCTATCAGAAACTACAACCTTCTCAATTCTGTCTCCAAGAATATCTTTGATGATTTTGCAAAGGCTCTCAAAGGACATCCTTTTCTCTTCCCTTTTCTTCTTCTCTTCTTCACTCTCATCATCAAGCTTCAGGCCCTCCTTTGTAACAGAAACTAGTTTCTTGCCATCATATTCCTTCAACTGCCCAACTGCATATTCATCAATGGCATCAACCATGAAGAGCACTTCATATCCTCTCTTCTTTAGGCGTTCCAAGAATGGTGAGTTCTGAACTGCCTTTTTGCTCTCTCCAGTGATGTAATAGATGTCTTTCTGACCCTCCTTCATCCTGGTTACGTAATCTTTCAAACTTGTCAGTTCATCACCACTTTTGGTGGAGTGGTAACGAAGAAGGTCAGCCAATTTAGCTCTGTTCTGGCTATCCTCATGAATGCCCAACTTCAAGTTCTTTGAGAAAGCCTCATAGAATTTGTTGTAGTCCTCCTTGTTCTCTGCGATCTCATTGAACATCTCAATGCATTTCTTCACAAGGTTCTTCCTAATGACCTTGAGAATCTTGTTCTGCTGCAGCATCTCACGGGAGATATTAAGGGGCAAATCATCAGAGTCAACAACACCCTTCACAAATCCAAGGTATTCGGGGATAAGTTCCTCACAGTTGTCCATGATGAACACCCTCCTGACATAAAGTTTGATGTTGTTCATCTTCTTGCGAGTGTCAAATAGATCAAATGGAGCCCTCTTAGGCACAAAGAGGATAGCTTTGAATTCAAGTTGCCCCTCAACAGAGAAGTGCTTGACTGCAAGGTGTTCCTCCCAGTCATTAGTCAAGCTCTTGTAGAAAGAGGCATATTCCTCCTTTGTGATTTCTTCTGGTTTCCGCAACCAGATAGGTTTCTGCTTGTTAATGAGCTGCCACTCATGAGAAACCTCCTTGATTTTCTTCTTCTTACCTTTCTCCTTTTCTTTATCATCATCCACTTCCTCAATATCACCCTCTTGTTCTTTCTTGGGTTCATCATCTTCGTCATCGCTGATCTCCTTTTCAGTAGTCTTCTCAGTCCAGAGGTAAATTGGGTAGCTAATGAATTCAGAATGCTTCTTCACAAGGTCTTTGATTCTCCTTTCCTCCAAGTACTCCAACTGCAAGTATTAATAGTTAATTACTATAAAATTATGCAACCAATTAGTGTCTAAGAAAATTTGCTAGCACATGTTTGCACCAAACCAAAATAATTTAACTACAAAAAAAAGAATTAACAAGCACAAACAATATTCTTCAACAATACATCTTAAAGTATAGTTTAAATGGAAGTTACTTGTCGATTTGGTAGAACTACCAAAAGCAGGTTAGTAAATTTACTGCTTCTGTTCAAACATATAACAGACATGAGAAATGTGAAATTACCTGGTCTTCCTTGAGGAAGAGTGTGATTTTAGTTCCTCTGCCTAATTGCTCCCCATCCACATCCCTTGTAACAGTGAATGAACCACCGGCTTGTGATTCCCAGATATACTGCTCATCATCGTTGTGTTTGGTGGTTACTATAACCTTCTCAGCTACGAGATACGCGGAGTAGAAACCCACACCAAATTGTCCAATCATGCTCACATCAGCCCCAGCCTGTAGAGCTTCCATGAACTCTTTTGTGCCGGACCTTGCAATTGTACCCAGATTGTTAACCAGATCTGTGCAACCATGGAGAAAACAGAGAGTATCAATACCATTCTCGCCTAAATCAGTAGAAACCTCAAAGGCCTATATAAACATAACCACCCTACTAAAATTCAACCACACAGGATCACTTCATACACAACATGAGCCTAAAAGCTCTTCATCCATCAGAAACGGACCTAATGCTGATTTAGTTAACTAGGGAAACAAAATAACATGGTTTAACTACTCAAACCACAGATAGTATAAAACTTACGGTCATTATTCACAAGTTAAATCCAAATTCAGGAGAAAACATTAATCTCCGAAGTCAACAAAAGACAAGTACGCAATTACATTACATACATTTATGCTATTTTGTAAATTGAAACATACATGCTTAACCTCGAAATATATGGATTCAATTGAACCTGTACCTAATATATTTTACATCCATCCCTGTATCTATGCATTACAGAATTTTCAGGTAAAGCTCCGTATAGACCCCAAAAAAAAAGCATTAACAGCGAAAAGCAAGCTGATAAACCTCTGGAAAAGGAACAGAGTGAAGCGAGTATAAAGTGTTGGAAGCAAATGACGTTACCTGCTTTGGTCATGCCGATACCACTGTCAATGATGGAGAGAGTCTTATTCGCCTTGTCAGGAACAAGGCGAATGAAGAGTTCAGGCTGAGCATCTAGTTTACTCTTGTCCGTCAAGCTCTCGAACCGGATCTTATCCAAGGCATCAGAAGAATTGCTAATGAGTTCACGAAGGAAAATCTCCTTGTTGCTGTAGAATGTATTGATAATCAAACTCAACAACTGGTTGATCTCAGCCTGAAAAGCAAATGTCTCTGCCTCAGCCATCAGCACATCCGCCATTGATTCTCAGAGCTCAATCAAACCAAAAACGCGCCGAACGAATGAGGATGAACAAGAAACTGCAGATTTGTGAATTGCAATTTATGATGTGACAAAGTATGGGAATTGTGGGTTTTATATATGAATGCATGAGAAATTCTAGGTCCTTCTATAGGAGGCGAATACTTGCTTCTGGAGTCTTCTGCATTTTCCAATGCTAACGGCTCAACCTTTTCAGTGGACCGGGTTTTTTCGTGTGTATGGGCAAAATTGTCTTTGGACTCCACTTAAGATATCTGGAATGTTCTTCGCCTATCGCTCACACTTCTAAGGGAAAAAAATATTTTTCCGCGATAAAACTTTAATATCTTTTTTCAATCATGATATTTTGCTCTTCTTTTTTTTTTTTTAAAAAAAAATTGTGATGTTATAAACTTGCCTATAAAATAAATTAAATATTATTTTTATGGAAAAATAAAATAATAATTAAGCATGTAAAGGTTAATAACAATTTTTTTTAACCATGGAAACTTTAAGAGGTCCAACAATTTGTAAGTTATCAAACTAAATAGGCCAAACATATCCATAATATCTTCGAGTTGTTCCTAAATTTTATTTTTGACATTTTAACTCAATCTTATTTCATTATAATCCTTCATTTTTATTTTTTAATATACAATTTAAAAAAATATTAAATGAATATATTGATATGATTACTCACATTTTAAAGCACGTAACAAATTCTTTTTAATCATCCGGGAGAAGCTAAAGGTGGCTCATGTAGCTAACAAGATGAGGAAAGTGAGACTGTAATGGTTTGAACATGTGCAGAGAAGAAGTACCGATGCCCCTATTAGGAGGTGCGAGATATTGGGTCTAGGGGTTACACGGAGGGGTAGAGGTAGACTGAAGAAGTATTAGGGGAAGATGATCAGAAAAGATTTGGCGAAACTTCATCTCATCGAAGACATGATCTTAGATAGAAAAGAGTGGAGATTTCGTATCAGGGTAGAAGGCTAATAGGCTAGTATGAGTAGGTTGGTGTATGACCTTATAATATAATATGTTTG
This sequence comes from Solanum virginianum, assembly GCA_000787875.1. Lineage (NCBI taxonomy): Eukaryota > Viridiplantae > Streptophyta > Magnoliopsida > Solanales > Solanaceae > Solanum > Solanum virginianum. The sequence goes on along the minus strand of DF364316.1, from coordinate 23,235 downwards.
TAGAAGTAGTTGTGTCTTTATATCCCGTGTTGTCATTATCTATCTTATATTTGTTATCTTAACGTATTTACATACTATCATTTGTTTTTCATTATTAGTCGTTTTTCTTTTTTTTTTCTTTTCTTTAACCTTTTTTTTTTCATATATAGTATTTTCTACTTATGCGGCTTGATTTTTGAGATGAGGGTTTTTTTGAAAACAACCTCTCTATCTCTATGGGATAGTGGTAAGATCTGCGTACATTTTATCTTCCCCAGACCCCACTTGTGGGATTCCAGTGAGTATGTTGCTGTTGTTTAACAAATTCTTTATAATGTTAATATTCAACATTTTTATCATTATCAACCTTCTCCTCGGTTTATTTCCTCTATATTCTCTTTAACCTCTGTAATTTCATCTATTTTACTTATTCATTTATTTTCTTCATTTACCTTTTTTATTTGACTTCTTTTTTATACTAAGATAATTTTTTAATTTTAATTTATATATTTAATTCATCTAGATAAATGCCATGATCCAAGCTAGTCCCTAGGCATGAAGGACCCCAACCAAGCTATTTTAGCATATCAATAAGAATACATAAAACAAATAAAATATCATCTCAAGCTACACAAGGATAGGGAATGAGTCTCATTTCACATCATAGGAGAAAAGGGACAAGCTTTAATAAGCCATGAAAGGACAACATAGACTTTTTACACAGTTCAACATACCTACACAAAGTTTAGTATAGCATAGGCGGGAGCTAAGACACGTCCCTAGCTCTCTCTCAAAGAAAGAAAAGCAATTAACAGGTAGTCTAAAAATGTTATCACGAACAATAAAGCAAAGATAGCATAAGACAGACTTGCCCTCGAATCATAAGGACATATCAATCTTTCTTCAAGTGACCTTCAAACGAAACTAGCCACAGAAAGATGAGAAACACTAGACCCTACATCATAAAATAATATAAGCATAGAGTATATATTAGTACATTTGAACGTACTAGCTAAATATGTAGGCAACACAATACATAGTAAATTGGTATGTACAAGTGATCATAAATAATATGATAAAGAGTAGTAAATCATATGTAGACGTAAAAAGATCAATACATAAGTAAAAAGTAAGAGACATGTGAAGCATCACAAAAGAGTTACTATTTCTTTCTTCTTCATTTGATTGTTCCTATTTCTTCGTCTATTGCTCTTGATTCGTATTACTTTATCTTCATCTGCATCTTTGTTTTCCTTTACTTCTTTTTAAAAATTTTGTATGGTAAATGAGAATCATTTCAGGTAAATTATATGTCAAAAGACTCAAAATATCAAGAAGATTTCACAACTAAAATTTGAGACTATTTAGAGATGGTTTTTCATTGATTGAGAATGAAAGTCAGTATATATTTCATGTATAGTCAGTGTATACTTCATATATAGCTAAACTATATAAAGCTTTTCTCATATATTATAATGTATAGTCAGTATATAGTTCATATATAAATAAACTATATTGTATAATCAGTTATACTTTATATGACTTTTGGGCAAGTTATATTATATAATCAGTATATATTTCATATGACTTTTGGCTATTTTTTATGTAAAGAAAATATGACTATATTTGTTGTAAACTAATTACTTTATTATATATATTTCAAGTTAACCTTAGATACTTTTCCTAGAGCGACCAATTTGTATAGTTGTTCTGTAACGCCCGGTAAAATTATCAAAATACCTTAGAATAAAATCGTGTGTATAACGCATCTTCTCAAACTCTGATAAAATATTCAAGATCGAATTTGCAATCAGCATGAAAAATTGAGCGGGAAAATGGTCTCGATCGGATTTTAGAGCGACTGAGTCAAAAGATAATTTTTCAGAATTAATTCCAAAACAGTGTCGGTGTGCACCCAAGGCACGACGAGCCAGGGACACGGACCAACACTTATGATTTTTTTAATTTTTTGACGGGAACTCTGGGAAAGAAATATACATGTCCGCGCCCAATCCACGTTGCAAACTGGGTAATTTCGGGATGAACTTTTCTTTTCAAATTGAGGGCCATTCCAGTTAATTATCAACCCCGTTTTGATTCGTAAATAGGGTATAAAATCCCATTCTAAGTCCTTTTCTAAACACTTGAAAGTTAGGGCTTGATAGAGAAGAAAGAAGAACGTGAGATTGAAGAATTCAAAGAGAGTTCATGACTAAACTAAATAAGGCTAAACTAAAAGCATGAGATTGTTCTCTCATGTGCCCCATAGATGGTCATAGAAGAGTTGAGAGTCTAATGAGTCTGACTACATGATCCTTGAATGTTTCTTGAAGATTTTCTTTAAAATTATATTACTTACATGTATTTTCATATGTTGATGATCATCATAAACTTATCTTTCTTGAATTGGATATTTTTCATTAGATATTGTATAACTCTACATGATAATTTTGAAAGCATGCATGAATAAAAATAGAGATTGAGTCTAGAGCCTTGGTTGAGAATGTTGATAGAAATTATGATTGTGAATGTGAGAGTGATGATAGGTTGATAATGTTTGATGGTCCATGAGTCTTTCCAAATGAACTCCAATGACTTGTTTACTCAATTGTTTCCTAATGATTGCTCTAAGCCTTGAGATATTGATTGAGATATTGATTGATGAGATAATGAGAGTCTCTGTGAGACTGATTAAATGATGAGTGCCTCCACGAGACTGATTGAGATAGTTTGATTGGGATTGATTATCTTATGAGCATTAAGTCTTAGAAGGAGTATCAAACACCGAAAGAGTAAGAGTTAATCCAACTTGCACTCGTCAAACTATGTAGCCAAGTGTAGGTGAGGATTAGGATCATCGCATTATTATGTTGAGGTTCCCTCTTGATAGAGTCCCTGAAATAATAGAGGACTTGTTTGATTTGTTGGTGGTCCCTAGTGGATTCGATTCATTCCCTACTTGGAAACTATGGAATGGTTGTGGCAACATCAACGAGATTTTTATACAATCACTGACTCATAAGTGATTGTTGTTTGATAAGAGAAACTCCCAGAAAGTTCCCAAACTGAGTACTCTGAGATGCGATGGGTTGAGATGAGTTGAGATAAGTCCTTCAAAGTTGAGTTTGATTTGATTGATGAGTGTTGATGAGTTAGATGGGTCATTTGTCTACTCTTTATTCTTGCTTTAGATAGACACTTGACATGTTGATTATTATTACTCTGAGTTGATTGTTGTTTCTATATTATTCTACCTATTTCGGTTTCATTCAGCTATTTTACATACTGTACAATTCAAGTACTGGCGCCATTCGACGCTGCATTATTTTATGATGTAGATACAAGGGATAGAGATCATCAGCAGATGCATCATTGAGGATCTTGGACGTTTAGGGGATTGGCGAGCCTCACCTACTTCGAAAGATTCATATGCTATTTTCATCTTGCTTTAGAGTTAAATATTTATTAGCTTTATTTTGATTGAGGTAGCCATGTGCCTGTAATTGGCACCACCTGATAGTGATAGAGACTTCATAGACTAGAGTCGATTGTTGATTGTTAATATTATGAGCTAGTTCTTCCTACTAGTCTTTTATTATATTATTATTATTTTGAGACTAGATGATAGATGTGCACATTTACGTTCTTTATGTCTTCCGCTGATTTGTATAATTTATTGATTGAATGATTATGATGAGGCCAAATGGTTCGCTTGGGGACCAGCAGTAGTCCCTAGGTGCCGCCACGTTTTGGGTACCCTCTTGGGGCGTGACAAACTTGGTAACAGAGCATGAGTTCATGTGTCCCAGGGGGTCCATGAAGCCGTGTCTAGTATAATCTTATTTATGGGTATATTGTTGACCACACTTGAGAAGCAGGATGCTATAGGACATTAGGAATTGTTTCCCCTCATTCATGATCTAAATCATGCTATAGAGTTATGCTCTATGAAAGTTCTCTTCTATTTCATGCTTTAAGCATTGCAGAACTGTGATCATGCCTCCCAGAAGAGCCGTCAGAGGTAGAGGACATCCTGCCAGACAACATGTTAACCCACATGAGCACCAAGGACATGAGGAGCCTGTGGAACTAGTTGTCCCTGTTGCGCAACCCTCGCAAGATAAGGTCTGCAAGCTGAGCTTCGCCAAGCTATTCAAACTCTAGCCCAGGCTGTCACAACATATGCTGCGAGATAAGGAGTGGGTCGACAGGATACCCATGACACATTTAGAGTCTGGGAATTCTTGAGGATGAATCCGCTTGATTTCATAGGGTCTGTATCCACTGAAGATCCTGGGAACTATGTGGAGGAGCTTCAGAAAGTGTTCCAGCAAATGCATATGGCTGATGCTGATAGAGTGGAATTGGTTGCTTACCAACTCAAGGTTGTGGCTAGACTGTGGTTTGACCAGTGAAAGAAAGGTAGAGAAGAGGATACCCCTGTGTTGACTTGGGCTATGTTCGAGGAAGTTTTCTTGGGGCGCTTCTTCCCAAGGAAGCGAAGAGAGGCTAAGGTAAGAGAGTTCTTGAACTTGAAATAGGGCTCTATGACTATGCAAGGGTATGGGCTGAAGTTTACGCAACTATCTTGCTATGCTCCAGACATGGTTGTTGATATGAGGGAGATGATGGGAATATATGTTGATGGGTTGAAAAGGCCGCCTAAGAGAGATGGGAGGAGAGTAATGCTCGTAAGTGACATAGATATTGGGAGATTGATGACCTTTGTGCAACAAGCTGATGAGGAGAGGCAACTTGATAGAGAGGATTTTAGATGCAAGAAAGCTAAGACATCCAGCCATGAGATTAGGAAGAAAGGCAATGGTAACCGATTTCTAACACCATCATCTGCTAGTACACCTACGCCTAGAGTAAAAACTGATCAGAGATCCTAGAATGCTGGAGCCTATGGGTCTCAGTCACAAGCTAGTGTGGCTCAAGGTTCACGAGGTAAACCACCATATAGTACTTATGGAAAATTACACATGGGTAAGTGTCGCGAGGGGAGCGATGCATGCTATAAGCGCGGGCAACTAGGCCACAATTAGAGAGATTGTCCACTATGGGCTGACGACTCAATCTTCTACACCAGCCCCGCTAGCTAAGAGAAATTAGAGAGGTACTTTGTCAGGTGCAAATGGGGCCACAAACCATTTGTATGCCATGGGTAACCGACATGATTAGGAGAACTCCCCAGATGTTGTGACGAGTATTATTTGTGTCTTTTCCATTGATTGTTATGTCTTGATGGAACCTGGTGCCATATTATCTTTTGTAACTCCTTATGTGGCCAGTAGATTTGATAGAACCTCTGAGAGTCTTCTTGAACCCTTTGATGTTTCTACTCCAGTGGATGAGTCTATTCGAGCTGAGAGAGTCTATAGAGCTTGTGCAGCATCCATCCATCATAGGGATACTATCATTGACCTGATTGAGTTAGACATGATTGATTTTGATTTGATCCTTGGCATTGATTGGCTTCACGCTTGTTATGCCTCTGTTCATTATAGAACCCGAATCGTTAAGTTTTAATTTTTGAATGAACCAATTCTAGAGTGGAAGGGTGATTCTGTAGCTCCTAAAGGAAAGTTTATCTCTTATCTTAGAGCCAGAAAGATGATTACTACGGGTTGTATCTACCACCTTATGAGAGTTAAATCTAATGATGTTAAGTCTCCTACTCTTGAGTCAGTCCCGATTGTGAATGAGTTTTTGGAAGTGTTCCCTGAGGATCTACCCAGAGTGCCTCCAGATAGATAGATTGACTTTGGGATTGATGCTTTTCCCGATACCTAGCCTATCTCAATTCCACCTTATAGGATAACCTTCGCTGAGTTGAAAGAGTTGAAAGAACAATTGAAAGATTTGTTAGAGAAGGGATTTATAAGGTTTCTCCTTGGGGTACCCCTGTCCTGTTCGTGTGAAAGAAAGATGGGTCTCTCCAAATGTGTATTGACTATAGACAACTGAACAAGGTTACCATAAAGAATAAGTATCCTCTCCCAAGGATAGATAATTTGTTTGACCAACTTCAAGGTGCCTTTTGTTTCTCAAAGATAGACTTCCGGTCTGGCTACCATCAGTTGAAAGTGAGGGAGTGTAATATTCCAAAGATAGCTTTTAGGACTAGATATGACCATTTTGAGTTCTTGGTCATATCTTTTCGGTTGATGAATGCACCTGTATCCTTCATGGATTTGATTAACAGAGTGTTCAGATAGTATCTTGATATGTTTGTGATTGTATTTATCGATGACATTTTGGTATATTCGAGAGATGAAGAAGAGCATACAAACCACCTCAGAATTGTCCTCCAAACACTTAAGGACCGTGAGTTGTATGCAAAATTCTCAAAATGTGAATTTTGGCTTAAGTCTTTGGCTTTTCCAGGCCATATTGTCTCCGGTGATGGTATTCGAGTAGATGCTCAAAAGATTAAAGCGATTAAGAACTAGCCCAAACCAACCTCTCCGACTGACATAGAAAGTTTCTTGGGGTTGGCAGGCTACTACCGCAAATTTGTTGAGGGATTTTCTTCCTTATCTTCACCATTGACTAAGATGAGTCAGAAAAAGGTCAAGTTTCAGTGGTCTAACGAATGTGAGAAATGTTTCCAAGAGTTGAAGACTAGATTGAATACTGCACCAGTTCTAACCTTGCCCGATGGAACAGAGGATTTTGTGATCTATTGTGATGCTTTGAAAGTTGGATTAGGGTGCGTCCTGATGCAGAGAGGGAAGGTGATAGCCTATGCTTCCAGACAACTTAAGGTTTATTGGAGGAACTATCCGGCCCATGATCTTAAGTTGGTCGCGATGGTGTTTGCACTTAAAATCTGGCGCCACTACTTGTATGGAGTGCATGTGCATGTGTTCACATACCACAAGAGCTTACATTATGTCTTCAATCAGAAAGAGCTTAACCTGTGACAGAGAAGATGGTTGGAGTTGCTCAAGGATTACGTCAAGGATTATGACATGACCATTCTCTACCATCCAGGTAAAGCTAACATTGTTGCTGACGTTCTTAACAGGTTGTCAATGGGTAGATAGGATGAGATTTTCTTGAAAATTATCCATCCAGGTAAAGCTAACATTGTTGCTGACGTTCTTAACAGGTTGTCAATGGGTAGATAGGATGACTAAATTGGCTCACTTCTTAGAATTAAAACAACACTATAGAGAAGTATGCCAAGTTGTATATCCAAAAGATTGTGAGGTTGTATGGAGTTCCCTTGTTCATTATCTTAGAAAAAAGAGCTCAATTCACCTCTCAATTTTGAAGATCGTTCCAGAAAGGATTGGGTACCAAAGTGAATTTGAGCATAATCTTTCATCTACAGACACATGGTCAGACAGAGCTTACCATTCAGATGTTAGAGGACATGTTGAGAGTCTATGTTCTTGAATTAAAGGAAAATTAGGACGATCACCTAATGTTGGTTGAATTTGCATATAACAATAGTTATCATGAAAGTAGTCAGATGGCTTCCTTCGAAGCCTTGTACGGGAGCAGATGTAGATCACCAATTGGGTGGTTCGAGGTTGGAAAAGCGAAGTTGATTGGGCCTGATCTTGTCCATCAATCAATAGAGAAGGTTAAGGTCATTAAAGAAAGGTTGAAGACTACACAGAGTTGCCAGAAATAGTACACCGATGTGAGAAGAAGGGATTTGGAGTTGGAGATAAACTATTTGGTATATTTGAAAGTGTCACCTATGAAAGATGTGATGAGGTTTGGGAAGAAGAGTAAATTTAGTCCACAGTATATTGGACCTTGTCAGATTGTGAAGAGGATTGGGAAGGTTGCCTATGAATTAGAGTTGCCTTCTGAGTTAGACGGAATCCATCCTGTATTTCACGTGTTAATGTTAAAGAAATGTTTAAGAGATCCTAACTTGGTGATCCCTGTGGAGAGCATTTGAGTGAAGGATAGCTTAACCTACAAAAAAATTTCGGTCCAGATCCTTGATCGTCAGATTTGCAAGCTGAGAACCAAAGAGATAGCCTCATTCAAAGTCATGTGGAAAAATCAATTCGTTGAGGAAGCCACATGGGAAGCTGAGGAAGAAATAATAGTAAAATATTTATGTTTATTCATGCCAAATGATGAGAATGTTGAAGGTAATTTCTTTACCCTTCACTAAATTGATTGTCTTTTCTCAAGTTGATTGTCTATTCTTGAATTCGAATAGAGTTGATTGATGATTGAGATAGAGTCGAAAGGTTGATTGATAGATGTAAATGTTAAGATGAGCTTTGAGTTTGTTCGTGCCTTGATACCCACCTTTACTCATCATTCGAGGACGAATGATCCCATGGAGGAGATGATGTAATGGCCGATAAAATTATCAAAATACTTAGAATGGAATCATGCGCATATGTTCGATGGCAATTTCGAGATGAACTATCAAGTTGGGTTGTTTTGATGCGTAAATATGGTCTAAAACTCCATTCTAAGTCCTTTTCTAAACACTTGAAAGTTAGGACTTGAGAGAGAAGGAAGAAGAACATGAGATTGAAAAATTCAAGGAGAGTTCTTGACGGTTGAATGGTAAAGCTTTATTCCAGGTATTTAAAGCTAAACTAAAAGCATGAGATTGTTCTCGCATGTGCCCCATAGATGGTCATATAAGAGTTGAAAGTCTAATGAGTCTACATACATGATCCTTGAATGTTTCTTGAAGATTTTCTTGAAAATTATATCACTTACATGTATTTTCATATCTTGATAATCATCATAAACTTATCTTTCTTGAATTAGATATTTTTTATGAGATATTGAATAACCCTACATGATAATTTTGAAAGCAAGCAAGAATGAAGATAGAGATTGAATCTAAAGCCTTGATTGAGAATGTTGATAGAGATTGTGATTGTGAATGTGAGAGTGATGATAGGTTGATAGTGTTTGATGGTCCATGAGTCTTTCCAAATAAAATCTAATGATTTGTCTATTCGATTGTTTCCTAATGATTACTCTAAGCCTTGAGTTATTGATTGAGATGTTGATTGGTGAGATGATGAGATGATGAGAGTCTCTATGAGACGGATTGAATGATGAGTGCCTCCACGAGGCTAATTGAGATAGTTTGATTGGGATTGATTGTCTCATGAACATTGACTCTTGCGAAGAGTATCGAGCACCGAAAGAGTAAGAGTTAATCCTATTCGCAATCATCAAACTATGTATCCAAGCATAAATGAGGATTAGGACCATCACATTATATTATGTTGAGGTTCCCTCTTGACAGAGTCCCTAAAACAATAGAGGACTTGTTTGATTTGCTGGTGGTCCCTAGTGGATTCGATTCGTTCCTTACTTGGCAGGTATGGAACAACATCAGTGAGATTGTTGTACAATCATTGGCTCATAAGTAATTGTAGTCGAATAAGAGAAACTCCCAGAAAGTTCCCAAACTAAGTACTCTGGGATGAGCTGAGCTGAGATGAGTTGAGATGAGTCCTTTTGAGTTGAGTTTGATTTGATTGATGAGTGTTGATGAGTTAGATGGGTTATTTGTCTACTCTTTATTTTTTCTTTAGATAGATACTTGACATGTTGATTGTTATTACTCTAAGTGGATTGTTGTTTCTATATTATTCTACCTATTTCGGTTACATTCAGCTATTTTACATACCGTATAATTCACGTATTGACACCATTCAGTACTGCATCATTTTATGATGTATATACAAAGGATAGAGATCATCAGCAGATGAATCATTGAGGATCTTGGACATTCAGTGGATTGGTGAGCCTCCCCTACATCGATTATATCGGGAGTTACTCCATGTATTGCTTCTGAGATGAAGATTGGACAATCAATTCGCAAGAATCTATTTGGATTTCTCCTGTGAGCCTCCCCTACATCGAAGGATTCATATGTTATTTTCATCTTGCTTTAGAGTTAGACATTTATTAGCTTTATTTTGATTGAGGTAGCTATGGGTCTGTCATTGACACCACTTGATAGTGATAGAAGCTTCATAGACTAGAGTCAATTGTTGATTGTTAAGATTGTGAGCTAGTTCTTCCTACTAGCCTTTTATTATATTATTCTTATTTTGAGACTAGATGATAGATTTGCCCATCTACGTTCTTTATGTCTTCCGCTGATTGTAGAATTTATTGATTGAATGATTGTGATGAGGCCAAGTGGTTCGTTTGGGGACTAGCAATAGTCCCTGGGTGCCAGCCAAGTCTTGGGTACCCTCTCGGGGCATGACATGTTCCTAAAGTTTAAAGGGAAAATAATACTTGAACTCCTAAATGAAAAGCTATTTACAAGTAGCTACTTCCTTACTTTAATATCCTCTTGTTTTTAACTACTCGCGCATTTGATGTTATCTGAGTCTATTTATACTCTAATGATATCAAGGAAAAAAGGTATACCACTATAAATTTGCTTTTAATACTATCTGTCATGCTCTGAGAGAGTATTCTTGGCATGGCCAACACTCGAAAATTATTACTAGCTCCCAAGCTATCCACTTGGCTTGATCAAACATTCATTCATCAGTGGAAGACTTAAAATGAAAAGACAATAAGACGGAAAAATTTAATCAATGATCTAACTCAATGAAGAAAGGCCATAAGCCAATAAATCAAACTCCAAATCTATAGCATAAGATATAGTTTTTTTTTTTAAAAAAAATAGTCAAGAAAAAAGATCTCAATATCAACCCATCATTATTCAGTCTATGAAGCCTCTATTACTACTATCTAGATAGTATCAATGATAGGTTCATGTCTACCTTAAATCAAACTAGAAATACTAAGCTCAAAAGCAAGAATGACATAAGTTGTATCCTCCAAATGCAAGGGAGGACTCAGTAATTAGCTGACAGAAGATAAGATCCTCAACGAAGTACGTGTTGATGATCCCTAACAGCTATATCTACATCATGAAAAGATGTAGGCCTAAATGGACGTAAGTATGTGAAATGTACGAGTATATAAAATAGCTGAGAGGAAAGAATATAATCATAGATACTCAACTCAACTAAAAAAGTAAGAAACTCAATCAGAATAACATAAAGTCCAAAGTAGAAAATATGATTTAGATAGAGACCGATCACATACAATCTAATCCAATGATAGTACTACCAAGACCTACATGGGAGTTTCTCTTATCTGACAACAATCACTTATGTGCAAGAGATTGTACAACAATCTTATTAATGTTACCATAATCGAACAACACTTTGATAGGGTAAAGAATGAATCACAATTAGGACCGTACAATCAATCAAGTCCTATTGTTTCAAGACAATAAAAATAAGGAAACATATGACTTAATGGTACAATCTACTCCTATGTTTGGCTACATAGTTATTGAGCTCGAGGGTTACTCACTTTTATTTAATTTGGTTCTCGATACTCCTCCCAAGACTCAATTTTCATACGATAATTAATTCCAATCAATAAGTCCCTTATGGACTCTTTCAGTTTATCAATTCTATCAAATCGTTTGGTCTATCAACCTCATCAATCTTTCAAGAGTGGTTCGGACAAGCATTTAAGGGGACAACCAATTTGGACCAATAATTTGAGTTCACTTTGTGAGGACTCGTAGAACCATCCAATTCAATCAATACTATCGTCATGTTTACATCACAATAACAATCAATATTCATCATGTCAAGGTTCTAGACTCATAACCTATGTTCTTTCATGCAAATCTTAATAAAATAATATCTAGGATTTATACTTAATATAGGAGTTTAAATCATTTGTTCAAGAAATAAGGTCATAAAAACATGTATTACAAATATTAAATGGAATATATATTATTCAAGAAAATTCACAAGAAAGCCTACATAGAGATTCAATTCCTTCACAATTAATCTATCACAAATCTTAGCGGCACATGGAAGAATAATTCCATGCTTTAGGTGAAACTTACATTATATCGGGAGTTACTCCATGTATTGCTTCTGAGATGAAGATTGGACAATCAATTCGCAAGAATCTATTTGGATTTCTCCTCTTCGTAATCGTAGTTCATAAGATAAATTAATGTAAAAGGGATATAGGAAAGTTTTGAAACCCTTGTAAGGTCAAAAATGACCTATCTGTTATGGATTAGATTTAGGAGGGTTGAAAGAAAATTTAAAATATCCATCATTAAAATTGCACAATTTAAACTAGGATGAACCCAATTTGCGTCGCGTCAGGGGTTCATTTTAGTTTTTTTTTAATGAAAACTTTCAATCACTATCTGAGACCGTCAAAAATTAAAAAGAATAAATTTTGACCTATCTTAGAGCACCTCCGCATCACGGAGCTATCACCTACTTTTCTGTTTCTGTGATTTTCACATGAAAAAGTTATTTTTTATCCGATTGGCCTTAAATTCAACCATGATCAATATCCTACCTAATTTATTGCGCTGATTGTGATTTTGGCCTTAAATTTTCCAAAAAACAAAATTGGTATGATGCATTGTGTGGATAATCTCTCATTAGGAATATTTTGATAATTTTATATGTTATAACATTATCTGCCCCTTGGAATCATTCGTCCTTGAATGATGAGTAACTAGAGATGGACTCGAGGAACGAATAACAATCAAGACTCAATCAACCAATCAAACTCTCTAGACAATCAACTATTCAAACTCAAGGATGGATATATCGTTTCATATCAAGAATAGAATCATATCTTCATCATTGATGGGCATGAATGGAACATCAAAACTCAATTAATCGAACCATTCAAATATCTAGATAATTAACCATTCGAACTCAAGGATGAACACATCAACTCACAAATTGGGAACTCCCTCATTATAAGACATCATACCAGGGATGAGAAAAGAGTTGCAATCCTGATGCTTCTATAAACTTCCCTCATGAATTCAAGAGAAGATTTTTAATCCAATATAAGGATAGGACTACTTTCAAGTTTGGCAACTCTCCTCAACCATGCTCTCTTTCTTATGTATCACACTTCATTAATTTAAGCTTATACCTCTCAACAAAGCCTAAGTCAATTGTATACTCTCATCAAGTTCAAGCTAAACTCAAAGTCACAATATGCTACCTATAAGATGATCATACTCATGCAAATCTAACCCGCATAATTTATGTTCTATACTTTCATAAGGACTTTCACTTAAAGGATACTACTACTTCTCAACACTCCAATACACCTACTCAAAACCTTTATCCAAAAGTCATCAATGACCTTCTACAATCACTTACATTATGTCAATCACACATTTAAGCCTATCATTCTAACCACTTTAGGCCTCTTTTGATATCAACATCACTTACGAATCTTCAAATCTACCATAGTACCTCTGCACCTATAATCGCATTAACTCGCACCAAGAGATACACCAATATTCTCTTACCTATTTAATATATATCAAGATCTCATCTTGCTCCTCCTCTATGTCTTTAACCTTAAATGGAACCAGTATAACACTATTATCATAATCAAGAACACTCATCCATAACTCATCTACTATTATCAACCTTGCTGTCAAGACTGAAAAGGAGGATCACTAAAATGGCTAAATATGAAAGGTCATTAGCATGATTCAATTAATAAATTTGATATGAGACCATTTGTAATGTAATATAATCTCCCTTATGTTTCAAGGATCATTTCGAGATCGTAGAATTATATATAGTGCAAAACTCAAGTCACATTGGTTGCAAACTTTTAAATCTATAAGATAAAATTAGAATCACTAAATAAAGTTAGCACTTTTTATCCTTGAAATTTGATATGAACAAGAATCAACATGAGGTGCATAGGTCTTGGCCATGGCATGGCATCACACACAAGATAGAAATAGTGTATCACCTTGACTAAACTATAAGGAACATACAAGATAAAAAAGCACCGATGTCTTATCCTGATCAATTCATCACTATTGAAAGCTCAAAACCCTCATCATCTCCCTCTTAGCTCAAAGGCCATCTCTTAAGTTTGTGAATCAATTCTCCTTATTATGCTACAAGTATAACTCTCCACATGACCAGAGCATCACTATCCCCAAGAATAACTTAAACTCTCATGTTATACTTTACTTACATATATAAAATCGCTACTAGGACTTTCTTTTGAGACACCACTCTTATCTTCCTTCTATCTCTATGAGAATCTTTCTATACTTGCTACTCTTATTAGCATATATAGCCGCTTTCTAACCCTTATATATAACCTCTTCTTATAGTCTACTAATACCCAACTTCTATGCTCCCATAGATTTAACTGTAGAAAATTTGGATTATAATAGAAAACTCATCATTATCTATATATAAACCCCCATTGAAATAATTACTAATGGTGACAAAGAATACTCATGTCAGCCTACCAAACATTGATAACTCAAATATAATATTTAGGTTCTCATAGCAAGTCATAACTAAGAGCTTTACACAACTTTTCACTATTGCAGATATACCTCTTGAGACTCTTCTTATCAATTCATTATTTTCATCTAAGAGCACCCACACCATGCTCATAGAATCACATTTCTTAAAAGTCAACATCTTAATATCGAACATACACTATGGCAAGCCTCTTAGAGCAAATCTCCAACTAATATTAACACTGTCATAATATTATTTCCTTTTTCACACTACTCCTCAAAATTCAAGCTTAGGGTCTAGTGTTAACATGTGCATGACACTTCTCTCTTACTATACTAACTTATAGCTACTAAGTAAAAATTAGGAATATAGGACCACTAAAATCTCAAAACAAATAGTTGATCAACAGATCCCCTCTTCACAACTCAAGTGTCATTCACCCATTCACTATACCTTTTTATCTAGATAAGCTCATAATTTTATAAATATCATGGGGCTCTCCTTTTAGAATCATAAGCCTAATTTAGATCTATCACCTTGGAAACACTATATTCCCCTATTCAAAATCTATACTTCACCCTCACTAATATTATGACACATCAACATAAACCTCTTTCTAGTTTAAGCACACTCGAACTCATCCTAACAATAACTTTTTACTAATATTATGACACATCAACATAAACCTCTTTCTAGTTCAAGCACACTCGAACTCATCCTAACAATAAACTTTCTCTATACCTCATCATGAAAATCAGATGACACTCACTACTCTTTCATCAAAACTTTGGGAAATCAACTAATCACCCTTTTAATAGATACATAACTCTTACAAGTCTCAATCAACCATCACTTTCAATATTTGATCTCTTCTTTTCCACCATCTTCCTTCTACCTCTACGATGACTCAATTCTACTTATGGTTTATAAGACCTCAAATTACACTTCCTCAAGTGGTAATATTAAACTTTTAGAGAAATAACTTTGTCTCTTATGAATAATGTCAGCATTTTGGATAAAAGAACCTGAGGTACGTCTTGATCTAGCTCAAACACATGATTCATATATAAGAGTGCATTATTTTCAAATCAATCAACTCAGCACACTAGTTGGCTTTTCTCAAACCTGGAGTAGTCTCTTTATCATTCTAATTTCTTTATCACCAAGGAACTCACCAGTAAGGATCTAAACATTGCTTTATTTATGACAACCGAAAGCTTTAGAGCAACACACGAATCTTCATAGATTTCTTAGAAAATAGCTCTATCACGTGATTCAAATGTGAAAGAAAGAAAACTTTTCTTAAATATTAATAGTCCCTTATTTATAAAAGTGGGCCATTTCACAACTATAAGTAAGATCATATAGATACGGCTTCATAGAAATCCTAGGACACTTGAACTCTGTGCTCTGATACTAGTTTCGTCATGCCTCGAGAGGTTATTCTTGGTGTAGTCAGCACTCAAAAATCATTACTGGCTCCTAAGTGAACCACTTGGTCTAATCACATATTTATTAATTTAAATCAGTAAAATACTTAAAATGAAAAGACAATAAGATGGGAAAATCCAATCAACGAAGAAAGGTCATATGCCAACAAATCAAACCCCGAATCTATAGCATAAGAATAGTTTTAAAGATAACTAGTCAAGAGATAAATCTCAACATTAACCCATCACTATCTAGTCTATAAAGACTCTACTACTACTTAGTGCCAATGATAGGTTCATAGCTACCTTAAATCAAAATAAAAATATTAAGCTCAAAAGCAAGAAAGACATAAGTGATATCCTCCGAATATAGAAGAGGACTCACCAATCAGTTGATAGAATATAAGATCTTTACCGCAACATCTGTTAATGATCCCTAACACTTGTCTTTGGATCATGAAAAGATACAGGCCAAAACAGACGTTATTATATGAAATATACGAATATATAAAATAGCTGAAAGAAAGTAACATAATCATAGATACTAAACTCAAAAGACTCAACTCAAAAAGATAACACACTAAATCAAAACATCGTAAGTCAAAAGTAAATATATGATTTAGGCAGAGACCAATCACATCCAATCCAATCCAACTAGAGTACTATTAAGACCTATATGGGGTTTCTCTTATCCAACAACAATCACTACATATGAGCTAGAGATCGCATAATAATCTCATTAATTTTGCCATAACCATCCAATACTTTTCCAGGGTAAAGAAACAAATCACAATCAAGATCCGACAATCAATCAGGTCTTATTATTTCAAGACAACAAAAATAAAGAAACATCTGACTTCATGGTATAATCTACTCCTATATTTGGATACATAGTTATTGAGCTCGAAGGTTACTTACTCTTACTCAATTCAATGCTCGAAACTCTCCCCAAGACTTAATGTTCATAAATTAATCAATTTCAATCAATAAATCTCTTATGAACTCTTTTAGTTTATTAATGCTATCAAATCGTTTAGTCTATAAACCTCATCAATTTTTCAAGAATAGTTTAGACAATCATTTAGGGAGACTATAAATTTGGACTGATCATTTAAGTTCAATTTATGAGGACTCATAGGACCACCTAGTTCTATCAACACTATCATTATGCTCACATCATAATCACAATCAACATTTATCATGTCAAGGCTTTAGACTTATCCCTTATGTTCTTTCATGCAAATCATAATCATATAATATCTAGAGTTTATATTTATAATAGGAGTTCAAATTATTAGTTCAAGAAACATGTTTATAAAAATATTTATTATGAAATATGAAGTAGAATATACCTATTGTTCAAGAAATATCTCAAGAAAGCCTTTATAAAGATTCAATTTATTCATAATCAACCTACCACAAATCTTAGGGGCATATGGAAGAATAATTCTATACTAAAGGATAGACTTACATACTTGGGATGAAGATTGGACATTCAATCACAATCGTTTGCTTGAATCCCTTAAACCCTAGCCTCTTCTCCACTCCTTAGCTAGTTCTTAAGATAAATTCGTGTAGAAGGGACTTAGAAAAGTTTTGAAACCCTTTTAAATTAAAAAACAACCTATATCGATTGTGGATTAGGTTTAGGAGGGGCAAAAAGTCTGGAATGCCCCTCATTAAAATTGGACAATTTGAATTAGGATGAACCTAGTTCGCTTCATACTGAGGGTTCATTTTAGGTTTTTCTTAGATACAACTTAGATCATCAAAAATAAAAACAATAAATTTTGACCTATCTTGGAGCACCTCCATGTCTTGGAGTTGTTGCCCACTTTCCTGCTTCTGTAAATTTCACTCTGAAAAGTCATTTTTTATCTGGTTTGCCTAAAATTCGATTGGGATCATGGTCCCACCCATGTTTTTGTGCTAATCATAATTCCAACCTCGTATTTACCAAAAATTTTGGGATGATGCATTCTACAAGCAATCTTTTGTATAAGGATATACTCTAAGATATCAAGAATGAAGAAGTTGTGGTTCAAGGAAACAATACTCATTTACTCCTTGATATCATTAGAGTATATATATTCTAATGGTATCACAGAGGAACAACCAGTACTTCAATGGAAAGACTACTCAATTACAACTTGATGATATTATAGTATATAGATACTCTAATAGTATCATAGATAAAGAAACAACAAATCGTTCTAACAAATAGTTTGGACCGTAAGTCCAATCAAGATATAAATATGATAAAAAAAAGTAGACACTTTTGTATAAATAATTATATGTATATGATAATATTTAGCGTTTCTCAAATATGAACTTCACGAATTATAGAACCTTTCATGGGTCATGAAAGGCTCTCGTGGAGGAGCTCTTGCGTAGTTAGCCATGTAAAACTTCATATGGGTTTGATATACTTTTATCTTCAATGAGTGGCCAGTACTGAAGGTGGGTCGAAGCATCTGGTTGTCAGGTTGGTTAAATGTTGTTAATAAAAATAGTAATTCATTATTCTTAACAATAGGTCCCGAAGACTTTTTGGTTTATAATGCTATTGCCCTTTGTTTACATATAACTACTCTGATATGTTTCAATTTTTCAAAAATCCATGGTAAAATCTTGGTGTATTTAATCATTAGGGACTCCCAAACACACAATTTTTCTACAAATCAAAATAAAAAATGAAAGGATTGTTATTCAACAGTATAAAAGACCTTCCATTAAACCTTTCACGGATCGTGGAACCTTCCACGGGCCGTGAAAGGGTTCTATGAAGGGACCCTTTGTGCCGACAGCCTCAAGTGGCCCTTCACAGACTGTGGAACCTTCTATTACCTCTGAAAGGGTTCTATTAAGGAACCCTTCATGCCGAAAGTTTCAAGTGGCCCTTCAGGGGAACCCTTTATGATCCATGGGATATTTCACACCTCTAAAAGAATCTCGTGCAGGGGTCCCTGAATATATATTTTTTGGTTTTGCCCAATGTGGTTATGGATGAATTTTGACACTCTATCTTAGTGTTATTTCCTAATGATAGACTGGGTGATGCCACTCTTAAGGGTTATTGTCACGTTAATGGCACAGGTAAATACCCGTTAGTGCATTATTCTTTGAGTTCATAGCCTAACCTATGTTCTTTGCTTTTATGGCTTACAGGTAATATGGGTTCACAATGAAAGACCACTCCTCTTAGGGACGAGCTTCGGTCACGCCTTTGTGACTCACCCACAGAGAAGTCCAGCCACCACATAGGGAGTGTCTCAGGTGATGACTCCTTAGAGGGGTTTGAAGTCTAGTATACAGGCAACGTCTCCCCTCACTCCCCATATACCACTAGAGTTTGGGGTGCAAGTCAAGTCGTATCCTCCTAATATAATGAGGGGGAATCCTTTGAAGCAGATGAGAAAGGAGATTTCACCCTGTACAGGAAGAGTAGGCCACCAACCCATATGATACTCAAGGAGACTAGGAAGAATAACTTGAGGAGATATACCTTCGGGATAGTGATGATGAGGCTATCCACTTTGCAGTCTCCAAGATCACTGACCCCTATGTGCCCACTTGTGTATTGACTTTTCCAGATCCAGGTGGACATTCCCAGGGGTCAAAGGTGCTTATCCCCGAGGTTCGAGTCATGAGAGATAATTTGTATGGGGTACCAAAAATCAAGGAGCCATTTGATTTTCATTAGTTCGAGTGAATAGTGAAAGCCCTCGGATACTATGGACACTTGATCAAATAATATTTCTACTTCCTATACAGCTAATTATCAAATTCCATTGTTGATGAGAATTCTAGGAAGAAGATGAAGCAATTATCCCTTCAGTTGGCTCCGCTCAATTATGTGGAATTATGGGGTGTCCCTGTTGATATTTCAAAGAGACCTGTCGTGGTCCTGATTATATGCCACCATAGGATAGCCTTTATTTAGCAAGAAATATGTATATTATTGATGAGGAGTGAATGTCTAACCGCCACCTCTAAGGCAGAGGTACTCCGATGGAATATAGAGTAGATAGCTTTGCAAGGTGCTAATGCGGCTTGGGTCACTGATCTGAGGGCGTCAATCACTAAGGACTCCCTCACATTTGCTGCTAAATTTTGGTGGTCAGTTGTACATTCCCAATTGATGCCCATGAGAAATGATAACACCCTTTACCCCACTCAAGCTTTTTTGGTGGCTTACCTTATGGCCTGATATGGAGTAAACACGGGTGCATAATTGCTACTAAAATATGGGATAGGGCTTTAAATGATAAAACAGGGTTGCTTTTCCCATGTTTGATATGGAGTTTGGCTTAAGAAGCCCATATTCCTACCACCAAATATACTAATTAGAAAGGCCAACCAACCAACATTGCACTCTTCAAGGATGTAAGCAACACCCTATTCAGGACTAGAGTGAACACACCAAGGCACCCAGTCATTTTTCCACAAGTTTTTCCACATCAAGCACTACTATTTGAGGGGTTCCCTGTTGTCCCACCTTCAAGCAAGGCTTTTGAGCAGACCAAGGGCAGCAACGCACCTCTTCCGATGCAAGTAGGGTCTGGGATGTATGTAAATATCCCATATGAGTTCCTATCCATACTTATGATAGGCCAACGATAGACCAGAGCCATTCTGGACCAAGTAGTTGAGCGAATACCACAGTTTGTCCAGTAGCATGTCCAGCAACTTGAGAAGCACCTTCGGGCCAATCTTCGAGGGCAAATCTCCACTCTCTAGAGCTGATTCGATAGCCTAGAGGTCTATTTTTGCACTCAATTTGAAAGTTTGACTAGTTTGGAGGCAATTCTATCTTGAACCAGATTGGAGCAATAAAGGAGTAAATAGCCCAGCTGCGGGCCCAGTCTACCTACACAGCTCTGCCTATGCCTATAGATTCTTTGATACAACTATTTAATGCCCCTACAATGGCACCTAGCTTAGTGAGGCATGGGAGACCCTCCTACTGCTGAGCTACAAAAAAAGGACAAAGGAAAGTGGCATTCACAGTGGGTAAACCCCCTTCAGTAGCTTATCATAAGAGACGACTGCGAAAGGCCCTCAAGGCCTCACAGAAAGAGGCCAAGGGGAAAGAAGGAAGAGAGCAGCTGTTGACACCAAATTTTTACCCTCCACATTATAAATTACCCGATTTATTTAATTTTAACAATTTTTAAAATATTTATCTATTTTATTTTTAAAAATAAGATTTTATATCCCATGCGTAGGGGCCACGCGCCCTCAATTCTCTTTTCTTTCACTCAACGCACGCACACCCTCCCCTCACCATTCTTCTTCATTAACAAAACCAGAGATAGAAAAACCAAACCAAAACCAGTCAAATGCCCCTCTCCCTTCTCTCTTTCTCTTCTTCTTCTTCTTCTTTGCTAAAACTAGAAAACCTAAGATGACCAGCAACCAGAAAGAAACCAAACCAACCCCGACAGCTCCCCGACAACCCTCAATGGTCAACCATAACAAACTTGACAAAAGTAGTATTTCTCGTGTGGTTTCATCGAGGAGATCACCCACGCGTAGCATTGAGCCCCGATTTCCCAAAATTGCCCTCTGATTTTCCCTCATTTTGGAACCCTAATCATCTCCTATAAATCTCCCCTTCTTCGTCATTTCAGGGGCGGGCAGTAGCAACCGACAATTCGAAATCCTTAGCAAAATTTATTCAACTTTCATAGCCAGCATTGAACTCCCAAAGCTCGATATAGTTCAAAGGCTGTCGAATTGATCTTCCATAAACTCGTTTAGTTTGAAATCTTTTAAAATCAAAGATTCTGGGTTAAAAAGGGTGTAGACAGAACTCTTTGGTGGTGGAGAAGCCCCATCAAGCTCGTTGTCTCAGTACGCTACTCATCAAAAGGTAACAACCTCGCCTCACTCTTCTTTATCTCATCTAAGTCTCATACATTATAGTTAAAATATGAATCTTGTAGCTATATCGGAGTTGCCATATTTGCATTTTGTTTGTCTTGACCAAAATATCCTGTTCTTGCTGAGTTGATATTGTGGTTTATTGTTGATTGTTGTTAGATCATTCTCGATCTCAGTCAAGTCTTGAGGGTCTGCATTACCTATTGATTTTGTGTTCTCTACCCAATAAGTATGACACATTAGTTGATTTCGAGTTGTTTCCAGATTTAGTAAGCCTAAAATAACTTATTTTTTCACGTTTCTGTACGTTAATAGTTGAGCTTAATACTTGTGCTGATTGAGAATGCTGCTACTTCCCTTTCTGTGTACTGTTGAGTTGCTAAGAATCAAACTAGTGTCGAAATGATTTTGCTTCCCAAGCACATGCTGTAATACTCAAATTTAGCCCGATAGTTTATTTTACTGATATTTCTGGTTCTCTGAGGAGCTGCTAGTCTGTTTTGCTTTCGTCTTAGCTCAGTTCTTATAAAAAATCTGAATATTTGGGTTATGAATATCATGCATATGCCTCCATTACATTAGAAGTTTGTTCAGAAGTGCACAAAATGTAGTTGTGTGTCTTATCTTTATCCTTTCGGTTTAAAAAATCTGTCCTTAAGCTGTTGTGATGTTGTTGTGATGGTGCTAGGAAATCTGGCCTTTGGAGTTAAGTATTCCAGTCCCTTTTTTCCTTCATCTGCTGGTTTTGTTGGTCTTAGTTAGCATTTACTTCTCTTTACTATTTCAAACTGATAATCTGAGGAGGCTGAGGATTTAACAATTTATAGTAGGTGTTTTAGGGCTGCTGTTACTATATCGTTTCAACCATTGTTTTTTGGTTCCTTGGTTAATAGTTAACTCTTCCTCTCATGAACACAACCCATAAACTTTATGTTTCATGTTAAGCTTCATTTTCAGTTATCAAGTTATGTTCTCACCCTCGTATATGACCAAACTTTAGTATATAAAGTCTAATATGATTTTGATGGGTTATTGAATTTTTAGTATAAACCTTAGTTTGTATGCTGCCAGGTTGAACTCCAAGTTTAAATGATCTATGTTTAAGCTTGTATGCTATCAATTGTTATGCTAGATGCTCATGGATCTAGAAGCTATCTTTTTTTCTTATTCGTCCCTTTTGGTATTATTTTTCTAAGTTATCATATTTGCTCTTAATAACCGGCCTTGGCATTAAAGATGCATTTCTATCTCATTTCTGTTTATTCCATGTTGAGTTGGGTGACTAATCCTTATTTCTCTTCTTGCATGAATAATGTTGCGAGATTTCTATCTCATTTCTGTTTATTCCATGTTGAGTTGGGTGACTAATCCTTATTTCTCTTTTTGCATGAACAATGCTGCGAGTCCATTGGGACTTTTATCCTTGCATTTTCGATGGGTCATGGATGCCCAAATTCCTTCTCGAGTCAACCCAATATATAGAAAGAAGCTGAAATATGGGGGTCAACAAAGCCAGAAATTAGTGTGTATACACTGATATACAGGAATATACATCAAATATATATATCACAGAGGAATGGGCCAGGCCCAAAAGAGTTCCAGCCAAGATT
>DF364317.1:0-29403 GCA_000787875.1 Solanum virginianum | reverse complement strand
ATGGGGTTATTTTATTCAAATGAACCCAATAAAAATTTAATTGGTTATGCAGATGCTGGATATCTGTCTGACCCTCATAATGGTCGTTCTCAAACTGACTATTTGTTTACATTGGTGGTACTACAATTTCTTGGCGTTCAATGAAACAAACTATAGCAGCCACATCATCTAATCATGCAGAAATTTTGGCAATACATGAAGCAAGTCGAGAATGTGTTTGGTTGAGATCTGTGATAAAATACATTCGAGAGTCTTGTGGCTTATCTTCTGGAAAAATAATCTCGACGATCATATATGAAGACAATACTACTTGTATTGCTCAATTGAAAGATGGGTACATCAAAGGAGATAGAACAAAACATATATCACCAAAATTCTTCTTCACACATGATCTCCAAAAGAATGGTGATATTGAGGTTCAACAAGTTCGTTCGTGTGATAATCTTGCATATCTATTCACCAAGGCGCTTCCTACATCAGTATTTAAAAAATCCTTGAACTGTCCATGTAAAAAAGAATAAAGTGTATGTTAATCTTATCTACTTGAAAAGCTTGTTCATCGTATTGGAATTCGAAGACTCAAAGACATTGAATGATGTCTACATGAGGGGGAGTCAAATACATTATATACTCTTTTTCCTTATGCATGTTTTCCATTGGGTTTTGCTGGCACATTTGAATTAGGAGGTTATATGTACTCTTTTTCCTTCACTAGTTTTTTGTCCCATAGGATTTTTTTTAGTAAGGTTTTAACGAGGCATATTCTCCAACAAATGGACATCCAATGGGGAGTGTTATGAGATAATGGAAATTGTTGTCTGCCATTTGTTATGAGATAATGCAAATTGTCATGTATTTTAATTATATTGTCTCCCAATTATTTTGTCTTTATAACCCCACCAAAACATCTTTATTTGGCTGTATATAGCCTTAAGATGTTGAGAGAAAATATAGAGAAATATTAAGAGACATTGCAGAGAAACATTTTCTTCATCCCTTCTTCTTTAATTGTTCCGTCTTAAATTTATTTTAGTTAATTTTAAATTTATTTTATAACAGTTTGAATGGGTATCTAGAATAAATAATGTTTGAATGGGTATCTTTTTGGAAATTAACAAGTCTATTAGGATTTATTTTATTTCATAAGAAAGTGAAATATAATAAATATTTTTTTAAAAAAAGAGTTATTAATTTCAATGGTATAAGTAAGGCAAAAAAGTAAATGATAGGCAATTGTTTGACTAAAAGTGGATGACAGAGGCATTTTACGTTCAATAGATAGATGGAAGACATTTTTGTATCATTTTCAATATTTCAAAGGTATTTTAGGCCCTTTTCTGTATAATAAAGAAAAATTACTTAATCAGATGACTAATTTTTAACGTACCTGGAATTATTTTTAATTCTTTTGAAACTCTTTAAATATAGTGATGTTATTCTTATTTCTCTAAAGCTATTTAAGTCTCTTATGCAATGAAATACTTCACACATGAAACATCGTCGCCAACTAAAGAGATTTAAGATAATTTTGAATCGCGGGCCAGGAATAAACAAACAAACTAAATAAAAATGAGAAAATACTATATAGTTAAGAAAAAATGAAAATAACTTGCAAATTTAAAGTACAAGAAAGTGTTGAAGATTAAACAAAGTCTGGGTGGTTAATGAGATGGATGAACTCTTTATAAAGCTTGGATAATCCTCCTTCCTTTGAGTTAACTTTTGGGGGGTGAGTTAGCCCAAGTCCTAATTTTAAAGAAAGTCATTACTCATAATCGGAATATATTATTAAATGATTTGTGTTTATCTATTTGAATTTTGAAAGACACATATTTCAAAAGATATTTATTCTCTGTTTTCAATAAAAACGTGATTAAAATAATTTTGAAAGATAAGTATTTGATTTCCGAGTACATAAAATATATTTAAATTGAGTCATATTATAAGAGTGTTTTGTGTAAATTAATTCACATATACCTTATAGGAGTATAAGTATATGATTTTTCATATATAAAGGCTATAGGTATTTGATTTCAAAATGTAAGAAAATACATTTGAAGCTGAGTCATATTATAAGAGTATTTTGCATCAGCACCTCATAATGCTTTTCTCCTAAAAAGACTTCCAACATATGGGCCCTATGTACTCACCTGAAGATAGAAAAAAGAGGACATAAATCAGACAACTAGCGCAACTATTACAAGAAATATATGTAATCGTATCATTTCAGATTTCGGAGTGACGCATTTTGGAGCATATCTTTTTTTTTTGGTCAATGTTATTTTATTTTATATTTGTTGAACAGAAGTTTTGTTTTCTAATCATACTTTTCATTAGGTGAAGGGCCGAATTCTGCATATAGCAATGAAAACATTACATGCCAACGTGCATTGTGGTGTAACGATGAGATTGCTCCATTTTTAATCAATCGCCTCCAATCCAAGTTTTGGAATTGAAAAAAATTATGTTGAGAGCGCTATTTCTGAGTGAATCTTGCAGTGCACATAAAATTGTGCTCAATTGAGCATATATCAAACGAAAAAGGTGCTCTTAGCTGCTATGCAAATGTAGTAGATGGAAGAGAAAAATTAAGAACTAATCTTATTGACATTTTTGCTTCATTTTCAAGCTGAATTATTGAGAACATATACTAGTTCAAAGTTTTGATGATAACAAACTAAGTCAAGGACCAGGTAGATTATCAGGCTATTGTGCTGAAGCAAGTTGTGGAAAAATAGCCTATAAAGGTGTTGTGGTTGGTGAAAAGTCTTTCAGACTTGAATTGAAGGACTAGTTGTCTATAAGATGTTTCCACAACAGCATAAAAGAGAGAAGTCCAAGGTTTTTACACAAGTTTTTCAAGCATATTTTCATTGAGTATATTCTTGAGTTGAAAAGCTTTTCCTTGGCTTCTTGTGCAAGAATATATAGCAAACCCAGACGTGAGACCTGATAGACTAGGTCTATAGTTCTCTTGTTTGTGTGTGTTGTATTGTGTTCCAAAGTGTAAGATCCCTCCTAAACTATAAAGGTGACTGATCAGTCTTTGTGTTTGTTGATTTGTGTGTGGAGTACACCTTGTAGACAGTGTTGTAGTCTAAAGGTGAGGTTGTGTTTTTAGTCTAACTACTCAGGTGGTGTAGGTTGGATTAAACAGACTTTGTGAGTGCTCATTGCTTGTACTAGTTGTCCAAGTTGGTGTTGTAAGGGAAAGTAGAGAAATAGCATGTGAGTTGTATTTCTTTACTGTGCTCTTTGGTGGATTTGGTTGTTAAATTTTGTGTGACAGGTCGTGGCTATTCCTCCCTTGAGCAAGGAATTTTTCCACGTAAAAATCATTGTGACTTTACCTTCTGTTATTGCTTCTCTTATGAGTTTTAGTTATTATATATTGAGGGATTTGATAAGCTATTAGGCTAGGAGCACGCTAACTCAACAAGTGGTATCAGAGCAGGGATCTCTATCAGGTTCACACCTTGAGATTTTCTGTGAAAATGGCTGCTCCACTCAACTTGGAGGAAGATCAATCATCTACTAGGTCACCAAGGTTCAATGACAAGTACTATGGGTGGTGGAAAGATAGGATGCATGATTTTTTTATGGCTGAGGATAGTGAACTATAGGACATTATTTTAGACGGTCCTCATGTTCCTATGATCGAGGTGAAAGAAGGTGACACGACCAAATCTATTCCAAAAACCAGACAACAATACTCTGAAACTGACAGGAAGAAAATAGAATAGAATTACAAAGCCACAAAGTTGATTCTGTGTGGAATAGGAGCTGAGGAGTACAATCAGATCTCAGTGTGTGAGTCTGCTAAAGAGATCTGAGATTGCCTGAAAAATGCCCATGAAGGAACTAAACAGGTGATAGAATCCAAGGTGGACATGCTGACATCACACTATGAGGATTTCATCATGCATGAAGGAGAAACCCTACAAGAAATGGAGATTAGGTTCTCATAAATAACCAATGATCTCAAATGCCTGGGAGAGCCCATCAGTCAAAGCAAACAGGTTCGTAAGATTCTGAGAGTTCTTCCCAGTTCTGGGAAAGCAAGGTGGATGCTATTACTGAGTCGAAAGACCTAAAAACCTTGAGGATGGATGTTCTCATTGGTATACTCTGTACAAATAAGCTGAATAAAAAAGAGGATACAACTAAAAGGGAAGGGAAGAAAGAAAAATCACTAGCATTAAAGACTGTTCAAAGTGATGAGAAGATTGATGGTGTAGATATGACTTATCTCACCAAGAGATTCACAAAGTTTGTTCGAAAAAGCCATGGCTTGACAAAGCAGGGAAATGTAGGAAGAGCATATAGTGGTACTGACCTATATCATGGTTGTGGAAAATCTGGACATTTCATCAGAGAGTGCCCTCATAGAAAAGGTGACCACAAAGAAGGACAGAGAGCTGGAAAGGATAGAAGGAAGGACCAGATACCAGACAAATGCAAGAAGAAGGCAGCTGTAGACAAGATGATAAAGGCACTAGGAGTCTGGGAAAATTCTTCCAGTGGTTCTGAAGAGGAAGAACAACCTGAAGACTCATCTATGCTTATAGTGAAAGATGATGATGAAGTTTGTGATGGCCTCTTTGCCTTTATGGCTTAATTTGATGATGAAGAAGATGATGATGAAGAGGTAACACTACTTGACCTCAAAGATAACTTAGATCTTTACTCTGCTAGAAAGTTGAAGAAACTAGCATGTATTCTTATTGACTCTATCTATGATTTCACCATTAAGAAGGACCTATTGAAACTAATTGAAGTTGATTGAAGGGGAGCTATTGAAACTAATTAAAGATGAAAGTCAATTTGATGCTAAGTTAAAGAGAAATATTAGTGAGAACGAATCTGCCTTGGAAGAAAAACTAAAGAAGGCTGAATTAAAATTGAACTTAGCCTTAGAAAGAAATTATGTGATTGAGAAGGACCTAATAAGAGTTAAGGAGGATCTGAACAAGTCTCTGAAGTGGACTACTTCTTCCAAACTCCTAGGAGATATGTCCTGTAGCTGGAGCTCTGTGAAGAAGGGGTTGGGTTACATCAATAAGATTGATCCACCTTATAACCCACACAACAAGTATGTGTCTGCTGTTGACAATCTTTTATGCTTGCACTGTGAAAGAAATAGTCATCTAAAGGATAACTGTGAAGTTCTGAAAAGAACTTTGAATAAACAGAAGTCTGCTCACTTAGAAAAGAAAGAAGTGATAGAGGGACCAGGTCCCAAGTCTAAATGAAGGACCAGACCTTTACCTCTCTGGACCAGGAAATTTGTAATTAGGCCCGTATCTGCCTATTAGGAGCTCAAATTGAAATGGGTTTCCAAAACTAACTTTTGATCACTTACAGGAAAAGTTGGGAGGAAGCAGTCGATGTTTCTCAGATTAAAATAGGTTCCCAAAATTAACTTGTGATCACTTACAAGACAAGTCAAGAGGAAGCAGTCAATGCTAGTACATGGACAGTGGATGCTCAAAGCACATGACTGGAAGGACTAAAAACTTCCTCACATTGAAAGAGTTTGAAGGAGGCAGTGTCTCTTTTGGTGGTGGTCAAAAGGGTTATATTATGGGCATAGGAAAGATTGATAAATGTTTTGAGAAAGCTATTGAAGACATGTACTATGTGGAAGGGCTAAAGTACAACTTTCTTAGTCTTTCTCAAGTCTGTGACAAAGGAAATGAAGTCAGATTCCTATCAGACAAGTGCACTGTTACAAATTTATCAATAAATAAAGTGGTGCTGACAATATTGAGATGCAGGAATATGTATGTCGCAGATCTAAGAACCACAAAGCAGGATAACCTGACTTGCTTAAAAGTTCAGGATGGCTCCTGTGACTTGTAGCACAGAAGGCTTGGCCATGTTAGTCTTTCATTGTTGAACAAGTTTGTATCCAAGGACCTGTTTCGTGGACTGCCCAAGGTAAACTTCAGAAATTCCAAGGTATGTGCAAATTTGTGCTCAGGAAAAGTAGACAAAGGATTCATTCAAGTCCAAACATGAAATAAGTATCTCTAGACCTATTGAGCTCATTCATGCTGATCTATGTGGTCCAATAATAGTTCAAAGCAGAGCAGGAAAAAAAGTATATCATGGTGATAGTTGATGACTACTCAAGATACACTTGGGTAAAATTCATGAGATCCAAAGATAAAGCAGTAGAGTTACTGATCAACCTTATCAAATATATTCAGAATCACTTTGGAAGTAGAGTTATTGGGATCAGGTCTGACTATGACACTGAGTTTGAATATTCAACTCTAGATGGTGTCTATGTAGACAACGGAATTCATCACAATTTCTCTGCTCAAAAACTCCTCAACAAAATGGAGTGGTGGAGAGGAAAAATAGGACTCTAGTGGAGATTGAAAGGACCATGTTGATTGACTCTGGACTGGCTAAAAACTTCTGTGATGACGTTGTTAACATTGCATGTTATATGACCAACAGATGTCTAATAAGGTCTCTTAAGAACAAGACTCCCTATGAACTCTTGTTTGGAAGGAAACCTAACATCCGTCATCTGAGGGCCTTTGGTCGCAAATGTTTTGTCCTAAAAAATAGCAAGGAAGAAGTTGGAAAATTTGACTCCAAAAATGATGAGTGTGTGTTTGTTGGGTACTCTACTAGCAGCAAGGCTTATAGAGTATTCAACAAAGAACTCTCTACATTGAAGAGAGTGTGCATGTCATTTTTTATGAATCTCTAGATTTGAAGAATATCAGTGATCTAGAAGACTCAGACCAAGACAAGCCAATTCAACTTCAAAAAGACAGTTTGGTAAATGATCCTTTGGTAGATGATGCTAACCTTTCTAAGAGTAGGGCAAATGATGGTGATGGAAACAATGAACCCTTGGAAGTTTTAGGTACCTCTACAAAAGAACCTGAGGAGGATGCAGAGGGAACTGATCAGGTTGATGAAGTAGATGATACTCAACATAATACACCAAATAATCCTGATATGCAAGGAAGTCATAGTTAGTCTTCTGCAAGGACATATAGATGGAAGCATCAGTCATCCCATCCAATAGATAATCTAGTCTCTCCTCTGGAGTATGGGATCCACAGCAGGTCCAAGACTAGAAATCTAATGGTGATGTTTTCATGTCATCTATAGAACCCAAGAATGTCAAAGAATCCCTAACGGATGCAGATTAGGTAAACTCCATGCAGGAAAAACTACTCCAGTTTAAAAGAAGTAAGGTATGACACCTAGCTCCAAGGCCTTCTGATAGAATTGTGGTAGGGACCAGGTGGGTGTTCAAAAATAAGCTAGATGAAAATGGTATTATCACAAGGAACAAATCCATATTGGTGGTTCAGGGATTCAATCAAGAAAAAAGGGATGGACAATAATGAGACTTTTGCTCTTGTAGCCAAAATGGAAGCAATTAGAATTCTAATTACTTTTGCCACTTATATGGAATTCAAACTATTCCAAATGGATATCAAAAGTGTCTTTCTAAATGACTATCTTAAAGAGGAAGTCTATGTGAAACAACCACCAGGTTTTGAGAGTGTAGAATATCCAAATCATGTAATGAAATTGGATAAAGCTTTATATGGGTTGAAACATTCTCCATTAGCATGGTATGAGAGACTGTCTGGTTTCCTACTTGATCAGAGATACAAGAGGGGAAAGATTGACAATATTCTATTTCTGAAGACCAGAGGAAAGAAATTATTGATTGTACAAGTGTATGTGGATGACATCATCTTTGGGGCTACTGCAAACTCTCTCTGCAAAGAATTTAGGGACTTGATAAGAAGTGAGTTTGAGATGAGCATGATGGGTGAGCTTAGCTTCTTCCTCGAAATACAAATCATAAAAACCCCTGTTGGTACTTCCATAAGTAAAGAAAAGTATATGAGGGACCTGTTGAAGAAGTATCAGTAGCTGATGGATGCAAAATCAATTGATTACCCCATGGGTACAAATACCAATTTGGATGCTGATGAAGGTGGTAACCTGGCGAATGCAACTATGTACAGAGGAATCATTGGGTCATTACTATATTTGACAATAAGCAGACCAGACATAGTTTTCAATGTAGGAATGTTTGTTAAGTTTCAATCATGTCCTAAGGAATCACACTTGAAGGTGGCTAAGAAAATTCTTAGGTACCTCAAGGGATCTGAGTATTTATCTCTTTACTATTCTGCTGGTGATAATTTAGATTTAATTGGATATGCAGATGCTGATTTTGTAGGGTACCTTATTGATAGAAAGAGCACATCTAGCATGGCTCACTTTCTTGGGTCATCATTAATCTCATGGGGTACCAAGAAACAAAATTCAGTAGCATTATCCACTGCTGAAGCTGAGTATGTTATTATTGCTGCTTGTTGTTCACAACTATTGTGGAAGAGCAACAACTGGAGGATTTTGGAGTGTTAACAAATACCATTCCCATTCTATATGATAATACAAGTGCTTTGAACATGGCAAAAAATTCAGTTCATCATAAAAGAACAAAGCACATTGATGTAAGATATCATTTTCTCAAGGATCAGGTGGAAAATGGGAACATCTGCATAAAGTTCTGCAGTATAGAGGATCCGATTGCTGATATTTTCACCAAGCTTCTTTGTAGGGATCAGTTTGAGAAAAACATATTAAAGGTAGGGATGATCAGACAAAAGCATGAAGGATCAAAATAATTGTGATATTTTTCTTTTATTTTTGGCTAAAAGTGTTCAACAGGTATCTAAGAAACTACTCACAATCTATTTAATATCAATTTGTACTTTGTAGGTTAGCAAATTAACAATTTCATAGGAAAAGTTTGGAGCAGAATCACCTAGAGACGAAATGCATTACTAGGTTCGTACTCTTATCATAATCCCTTGCCTCATTAATGTTGATGTTCAAGACTTGTCATGTTGACTCAACTTTTTCCTGAATCAGTGTCACTTCATTCCAGTCCCTAAAGAGTCGCAACCAATTAGGGGACCGGACACCTCTTTTCCCTTCCTTTTTAAATAATTACTCTTTCGCCCTTTTTTTGTTCCTCATCCTATCAAAAATTTCAAGAACCTTCTTCCTCTTCATCTTCTTGTTCCTTCATCTTACTCGAGCAATAACACCCTATTACCATATCAGAAAGTCGAGAAATGTCTCCATCTCATATAAGTATTGAACCAGACACTGGTTCTTCACCCAATATAAATAATCCTCCCTTGACCCTTATTCATGTACCAATGAAACTAGACCAACTACACCCGCTAACACAAAAACCCTCACCTTCCTCACCAACTATTCCTCCACCATCTGTGTCTACACTATCAGAGTCCAAACCCCCTAGTGTCCTACCCAGTAGAAACCCTATAGAACCTTCTTTAGCACTACAGAAGATCAAGAGAATGCATCCCCTCTAAGGCATACCTTATCCTACCTATAGAAAAGCACTTTGAGGTGAGATTGTAGAATATAAGGGGATTGATTCAAATATTCTTACTGAAGGACCTGAGTGGGTAGCTAGGAATCTTTTGTAACTAAAAGATGGGGACCAAAGCATTAGGGAGGAACCAACATCCCAATATCTCACTTTAGCATTGGGAAAACCTATTTATGATCAGACACTGATGAGTGAAGTTCGACTAGTCACAATTGTTGAAATAGAGGACATGTTGCAAGTTGATGATGAGGAGGAGGACAGTAAACCACTGTCCTGGAGAGCTCGTTGCTTGTACTAGTTGTGCAAGTTGTTGGTGTTGTAAGGGAAAGTAAAGAAATAGCGTGTGAGCTGTATTTTTTTATTTTGCTCTTTAATGAATTTGGTTGTTAAATTCTATGGTGACAAGTCGTGAGAGTGAGGAGGCCTGTTGTCCCTTCTGCACCTACCTCTACGAGGGACCAGGTCAGACAAAGAAAAAACAGTATGATTGTGAGGAGTTATATAACCAGGGGAATGAAAAAAAAGTTGCTAGGAGATGCCATGAAGGCAATAGAAAAAACATATCTCTAAGAAGAGACAACGAAAGACCACAGTTGTTGAACTTAACATACCTGAAGACCAGGTTGTTGAAGTGGATGAAGAAAAAGAAGACGACATCAATTGAATAGCTTCTGAGGAAAGGAAAGGTGAAGTAAGTCAAGATTATAAGACTCAAAAGCTGGCAGTTGCTAAGGGAAAAAGGAGTGAACCTATTTCCACTAGAGGACCAGGTTCTCAAGTGAAAACAAGAAAAACTAAAAAAATTCTTTCCAAGAATCAGAGGGTAAGGTTGTTGAAGAAGCAGAAGGTGTTGAACGGGCGTGTGTTTGAACCTACTGCTAAATGCAGTCCAGGTATTAGGGAGTTAGTGGATGCAGTGGAAGTTCAAGGTCGGGGCCATCCTTTTGAATGGCTTGTTCCCTACTTGCATAAATGGGAAGTAAAGGAGTTCTACCTCAACCTTGAAATACAGAAGGATGGGGGGTTTTTCACCAAGATTAGAGATGTTTCTATTCGGGTAGACGAAGGTTTGCTAGGGGTAATCCTACAGGTAAAGACTGAAGGGATCAGAACTATAGCTGATAAATCCCCTTCTAGGGACTTTTTGGAGGAAGTTAGTACAGTGAGGAATCTAACCTCTGTAGTTGTCTCCAAAAAACTCCTAAAGGATCAATATCACTTTGAGTTTGTGAACAAAGTACTCCTACCTCGAGCCAAGAAAAGAACAGTTGCTACCATGGCTGACTTGTACTTGATGGAGAAATTCAACACCTTGGTCAAAATCAATCAACTAGCAATAATAATGGAACATATGACCAAGGTATACAATATGGCAGAAGGGAAACATGGGTTTGCATATGGCTACTTACTCAATTGGGTTTTTTAGTACTATGACATTGAAATGAGTAGGGGTGTCATGGGGATCATGAAACAGTCCTTTTCTTTTACCACTCTATCTGAGTGTGAGATTGGTGAGCAGAAGGCCAGAACAAAAAAATCTCCTATTTCTGAGTTAGTCGAACAGATTAAGGCCTTAAAAGCTCAAGTGAAGGACCTAACTTTAGAGTTGGCAATAAAGGATGCTGAATTGGTTATGATGCACGCTGAACTGGTCAAGGAACCTAGAGGAGGAATTGATATTGCTGAGGTGATTGAGCTAAGGGAAGTGAATGCCCAGTTGACCAAAGTGGTGAAGTCTCTCACCCAGCAACTTTTTTAGGCTCACAGGGATCACAGTGTGAGCATGGCTAAGTTGATCGAGTCTCTTGCCATTAAACCCTCTTGTTCCTAAGTTCTCATGCCCATATTTATTTCCATTGTTCTCTATGTCTCTAGTCTTTTTTTCCTCCTCTTTGTTGGTTGTCATTTATTTTAGATCTTGAAAATATTGTTCTTGTTTGAATGATCTTGGCCCGGTCTTGGGCACTAAATGTTTTTGACCTGCTGATTATGAAAGGAATATGCAATGGCATGGTTCTGATTTATTTTATGCATCTTTAATCTGATCTTCATTCTCTCTTTTCTATGTTATTTCTTTTGCTTAGTCAAGTGCCTGATATTTTCTGATTGTGATCCTATCTCAGGTTACTATTTTCTTTTTAATGATGCCAAAAGGGGGAAGCTACGTGATCATTATGATCAGTGTGATCATACATTCAGGGGGAATATTGAGGAGGCTTGTATTAAGGGGGAACACAAATCATATAGTAGTCATAATTTGTCATCATTAAAAAGAGGAAATTTGTTGAGAACATATACTAGTTCTAAGTTTTGATGATAACAAACTAAGTCAAGGACCAGGTAGATCATCAAGCTATTGTGCTGAAGCAAGTTGTGAAAAAACAGCCTGTAAAGTTGTTGTGATTGGTGAAAAGCCTTTCAGACTTGTACTGAAGGACCAGTGGTCCATAAGATGTTTCCGCAACAGCATAAAAGAGAGAAGTTTAAGGTTTTAACACAAGTTTTTCAAGCATATGTTCATTGAGTATATTCTTGAGTTGAAAAGCTTCTCCTTGGCTTCTTGTGCAAGAATATATAGCAAACCCAGACATTGGACCTGATAGACTAGGTCTATAGTTCTCTTGTTTATGTGTATTGTATTGTGTTCCAAAGTGTAAGATCACTCCTAAACTATAAAGGTAAGTGATCAGTCTTTGTGTTAGCTGATTCATGTGTGGAGTACACCTTGTAAACAGTGTTGTAGTCTAAAGGTGAGGATGTGTTTTTAGTCTAACTACTTAGGTGGTATAGGTTGGATTAAAACAGGCTTTGTGGGTGCTCGTTGCTTGTACTAGTTGTGCAAGTTGTTGGTGTTGTAAGGGAAAGTAAAGAAATAGCGTGTGAGCTGTATTTTTTTATTTTGCTCTTTAATGAATTTGGTTGTTAAATTCTATGGTGACAAGTCGTGGTTATTCCTCCCTTGAGCAAGGAGTTTTTACACGTAAAAATTATTGTGTCTTTACCTTCTGTTGTTGCTTCTCTTCTAAGTTTTAGTTATTATATATTGAGGGACCTGATAAGCTATTAGGCTAGGAGCACGCTAACTCAACATGAATGAAAAATACAAGAAAGATTATTTATTGTCTTCAATCAGTCAATACAACTGCCACCTTTTCTCTAATCTAACTGACTCAATTAAGACCTCTTAGGGGTTGTTTGGTATAAAGATTGATAATGCAGAGATTAGTAGTGTCGGAATTAGATTTTGTCAAATGTTTGATTCATTACTTTCCATCTAATTTTTGTTTGGTTTAAAACTATACCAAAAACTTCTTTCCAATTATACCCTTGAATTATTATGGAATTTAAAACTTCATGTAGATAATTACCGGATAATATTATTTTCTTATAGTCGTCTAACTAGCTAGTACAAGAACAAATTTGTCACCATGTTTGTTATTTTTCTTTGAAAAAATCATAGTCCTTTTTAAAAAAAATCATAATCGTTATCTATCTGTACTATATTAAAAGATGAAGGTTTATGAAAATATTGATTGAACTTGACACTATTTTGTCCTTCATTAAAAGACATTATAATAGATAAAATTATTATTTACTATTTTTCTCAAATTATTATTTGATTATCTTTATAATATTTGAATTAAGGGGTCCTAAAATATATAATAACAGAAAAATATATTTTAAAATTAAGGAATCCTAAAATGTATGATAAGAGAAAAATATAGTTTAAAAATTATGGAGTCCTAAAATATATGATAAGAGGTATTAAAATAATTAATATATAATTAAAGATTTCTAAAATATATGATAAGAGAAAAATATTTTAAAGATTAAGGAATCCTAGAATATATAATTAGAGTAAAATATATGATAAAAATGTAATGTTAATACAAAATTATCGTAATTTTTTGGCAAAATAAAATTTCTACTACTGTAGGAGTGGCATGACTCCTTTTTTTGTTGCAATTAATCCTACTTCATATTCTAAATTCAATTTAAATTTGATCTTAGGTACTCCTATATTGATTTTCATTATTTATTTTAAAAATTGCATGTAATGTATCATTAAATAATTTTTTATAAATAGATTATTCATCTTATCTTTTTATATGAATTGACACAATGTACACGTGCAACACACATACTCTAAACTAATTTATTAAATAAATCTTAAGCTTTTATTTTAAAGGATAGTTAAGTCATTTTATATTCTTATCCAAGGATTCCTAAACCCAATATTAGTAATCCTTAGATATACTTGGTATTATATAATTAATACCACATATGATGTAATAAGTTATCCATGGATTAGGTATGCCTGATTTGCATTATGCAACCAAATATTGTATTAGGTGGACTAAATTTTAATCCAAAGACTATTTTAACTAAAACATCCTACCAAACAACTCCTTGATGACAACTAATCAACTCCACTAACAATGACTCTAACTAACTAATTTCAGTTAGTTTTAATACTCCCCTGTTAATCCAAAAAATAACTTTGATTTTTTTGAAAAATTTGATTTAATACTTAATTAATTTAAGTATAAACCAAATTTTCAAAAATTTAAAGAGTCTTCACATAATTTTAAGGATAATTAGAAAACTAATTAAAAAACATTTTAAAAGACCTAACAGAAAAATCTTTTAAAATACCAAAGAAGTGTTCGGGTTCAATTTCCACTTTGAGAATAACTTAATAACTCAAAGTGGACGCCAACGTGCGTAACAGAAAAATCTTTTTAAAATATACCAAAGGAAGGATTCGGGTTCAATTTCTACTTTGAGAATAACTTAATCACTCAAAATGATCGCTAACGTGTGGTTGACCGACGATTAGAAAATTGACTAACTTTTAAAAGATTTGATTGACTTTGAAAAGTTGACTAGTTAAAAAATTGACTAATTTTGAAAGAAATGACTAAATTTGAAAGTATTGACTAAATTTGAAAGGATTTGACTAAACTTGTAAGAATTTGACTAAATTTGAAAGAAATTGACTAAATTTTAAAAAATTTGACTTAACTTGAAAATGTTGACTAAATTTGAAAGAATTTGACTAAACTTGACAAAATTTGACTAAGTTTGAAAGAAATTGTCTAAATTTGAAAGAACTTAACTAAACTTGAAAGAATTTGTCTAAACTTAACTAAATTTGAAGGAAATGACTAATTTTGTAAAATTTCCACTAAGACCCAATTTGTAGAAAACAATTCTATCATTAAAGAGGAATCAAAAAAGGAAATCAACATAAATGACAAACATGTTGGAGAAATTAATTAGATTCAAAAAAAGAAATAATAATAATACAAATAAACAAGTTAATGTTAATATTCACACAAATATAAACAAACAAATAAATAAACAAATGATATAATCTAAAGAGAGTCAAGGATTGGGCTTTTGGCCTTTTTTACTGCTATATATCATGCAGTATACACAGTGTATACCAGTGTATATGCAACGTTTCAGCAAGCTATTTTCCTGGAAATTCAGCCCACAAGGCCTCTTGGACCGCCCCTGCTGCTGCTCCTGCTAAATGGGTTTGTGGCCTATATCCTATGATATACACTTAGTATATATCTGCTGCATATTAGTGTATATCAAGGTATATATGCTGATTTTATATCTTCAAAACCTATATATCGGCTTCCATGGACGTGTATCTTCCTTATCTCGTAAATTAGTCCACCTCAAAGAGGGAAGTTGGGCCTCCATGGCCAATCAGAAATGCATGACAGGAGTGCCATTAGACCCATGAGCAAAGGTCCCATACAAACAAGAAAAGAGAACCAAATTAGCACACAACTAATTATCTAGTTAAAAAACATAAATTAACTGAAATAATCTATTATTAATGCAAACTCATCTAAAAATGAGAAGGCGAACAACGTGAAAAGGAATTTAAAACACTGAAACAGTAACCAACTAACAGTAAGCAAAAGTGAATTGTACCTAACTAAAAATGAGTGAACTGACTATTGTTGATACTACTACATACCTATAAGGAAAGTAAGAAGAAGGTATTGTCAACTATATGCAATGATAGGAGTTTTCAGTAGATTTGAAGCAAGAAGAACATAAGATATATCCCTGGAAACCCAACGAAACTAAACCAATTCAAGTAGTTGTAAACAAAATGAATTTTTCCCAGATTTCGTATAGGTTTTAACTCCCTAATAGACCAGAACACACTCAAACAGTGATGAATAGATAGAACAAATCATTATGCAAGCGGCAGCAGCTAAACCACAATATAACACCAAAACAGGGCATGAAAACAAGAGAAAACAGGAGAAGCTTAAGGCTTACATACTCAACTGTAGAAATAATACTCAACAGTAACTTGAATAAAGCTTTAAACCAATGAATCCCAAGGAAAAAGATAGCAAATAAAGCCATGAATGATGACTAAAATAGAGACAAGATTCAATTCTGTTCATGGCAAATGCAACAATAGCCAACACTCTTAACAGAACTGGGAAATCTCAGCGTAATATAACCATTCAACCCTTATTTGATCAAAATGAGAAGTATAACATCTTGCAATCAGACAAGAAATCCAGAATAGTTCAAAGAGATCCTTTGATTCATGCTAAAGTGAAATAGATCAAAATTGCAACCATTTCAAAACTAGTTTGATTCTTAGCAACTTAATAGTAAACAAAAAAGGTAGTAGCAGCACTCTCAATCAGTACAAGTATTAGGTTCAACTGTTAATGTATAGAAACATGAGAAATGAGTCATTTTAGACATACCACATCTGGAAACAACTCAAAATCGACTAACATATCATACTCATTAGATAAAGAACGTGAAATCAATAGGTAATGCAAACCCTTAAGACTTGATCGAGATTAAGAACGATTTAACGACAATCAACAACAAACCACAGTATTGACTCAGCAAGAACAAGAACATTCCACCATTATTCGACTATATTGATAAATACAGTAGCTTGACACTCAAATAGAAATCGTAAATCACAATCACTTGCATCATATAACACACACATTATTCAAGAAAGAAAATGCAAGAACATAGATGGGGCGTCACTTTTTGATGAGCAGCGTTCTGGGACTATAACGAGCTAAAAGAAAAGTTCTCCCAATAGACCCTCCAACTTTGACTCAAAATTCACGATTTGAATATCTTCTAATAAACCGATTATTTATAGAAATACTAAATATTGTATAAGAATTATTAAGATTTTTCCGAAGTAAAAATAGCTCAAGAATCCTAATGTGTTCTCTTTGTCATGAAAATTGCTTCTTAACAGTGTGAAAGAAAAGAGATTAAATAGGGTCGAATTAGGGTTCAAAATGGGAGGGAAAATCCGAGGGCCGATTGGGAAAATGAGACCAATTTTTTCCCCAAATTTTGAATTCAAATCCCTTTCCCAAGGATAAGGGAATCTCGAATCTTGCCAAATCCTCAATGGATTGAGAATCTCGACCATCGATTCAAGAGAGGGAGAACGCAATTTGGACACCTAGAAATTCCCTCAACGAATTCGTACAGGGAAGGGAAGGATCGACACGTATATATGGAGAAGGATAAGAGACCTTTGAGGGGAGTATGGTTTTGACTTTTTCTGGTTTGGGTTTGCCAGTTTTCTTCGTCTGGTTTTGGGCTTGGCGTTGAAGGAGAAGGGGAAAGGGGAAAGGGGAGAAAGAGAGTGTATATACGGGTGAGGGAAATGAGGGAAGGAAAGAAGGAATTTGGGGACATGTGGCCCCCACGCGTGTGTGTGTATGTGTATAGGTTGGCTGAAAATAAAAGGTAATTGGGTTGGGTCAAGGGGATATTGGGCTGGGTTGACTTGATTTGAGCCAGATTTTTGGTCTAAGATGAAGGCTAAAAATGGGGTTCAAGGTGGGGATTTAAAATTGACCAATTTGATTGCAATTTTAGCCAATTAAAAGTAATCAAATTGAATTTGATTGACTAAGTTGACTACACAATGGATTATACAAATTAATTAAAGAGCTTTTAATATTATCAACCTGAAATAATTAAGAATAATAACTCCTAAAATAAATAAAATAAAATGAAATTTATTTCAGAAAAATATTTTATTTATTTATTTATTTTTTACAAATTAATTAAAGAGCTTTCAATATTATCAACCTGAGATAATTAAGAATAATAACTCCTAAAATATTGAAATTTATTTGAGAAAATATTTTTTGCATTTTCGAAATCTAATTATTTCAAATTGTTAAAAATTAAAAGCTCGATGATTGATTTGTACCGTGAAGGGTAAAAATTGGATGTCAACAGTTGTCCCTTGATATTTTTTTAATTATAAAAATTAGTTAAGATAAATATTTTAAATCGTTAAATTAAAGAAACTCAGTAATTTTTAATGGGGATGGTAAAAATTGGGTGTCAACAGCTATTTCTTTCTTTGGATATGATCGATGAAAGAGATCATGGACAAAGAAACTTGACTAATCTAATTTTTAGCCGACCACATCTTCATCTTCTTAAAAGCCCTTGGTACGGACTTTGGAAAATTACGGTCGGACCCTGGTTTTGGATTTCCTACATACCTTAGGTTGCATGAGAATTCAGGCCACTTGTAGTTCAAAACGCTTGATTTTACACACGATTATGAAAGAATTCAAAAGATATCCCAATATCGAATTATGGAGAAATTAGAATGCTTGGGAATGAGATTTTAAGAGCAAATATTAGAACGAAGCTGAGTTTTCAAAATTGAGCCCGCCTACATATCTTGGGACTTAGGAATTAGGCTGCATGTAGTTCGAATCTATCAGTTGAAGAGGAAATCTCTTATTCTGAGATGATCTCTGGTCAGGAGGAGTGACAAACAAATCGAATTATAGAAAGAGGCTTGCAACCTCTTAATCATAAATGTGGCGCGCTTCACATCCATAATTAAGAACTTACACAGACATAATTTTCAAAATTCTTGGTACATTGTCACTCGGATTGGAAGATTGCCTACGACGAGGGTTGAGATTATCCGAAGGCAAAACTGAAATTTGACAGATTCGAAGAAATACCCACATGCCTTCTGATAGGGGTGTGGTTAGATTGTGGTTGTAGTCGCTTCCTAGCTCGTGTCCGAAGGGTTTGATGCCCCTCTTCAGACTATGTCTCAATTCGCTGCTAAGAAAAAGTTCCACGTTGTGTTGCATCCTACTTGATGACGTCCACACCTGTGGTTCGTTTTGAGAATTCATCCTTTCGGATGCTCTCGATATAAGTAAAAAAATATTAGTAAAATCATGATTTGAATTAGAGATGACAACTTTTATCATATTTGACATGTATTCCTCTCTTCGATGTGACAGATGATGAATCAATATGAAACAAACATTATATGATCCCTCTCGGCAATTGGAAAAAAAATAATCTTGTCGGTGATAAAGATACAATGGCCCTCTCGACAACTGGAAATAAAATAGCCTTGTTGGCGATGAAGATGCAATGGCTGATTTGATAACTGGAAATAAAATAGTCTTGTTGATAATGAAGATGCAATGACTGGTCCGACAACTGGAAATAAAATAGCCTTATCAGCGATGAAGATGCAATGACTAGTCCAACAACTGGAAATAAAATAGCCTTATCGGTGATGAAGATGAAATGACTGATCTGGCAATTGAAAATAAAATAGCCTTGTCGGCAATGAAGATGCAATGACTGGTTCGACAACTGAAAATAAAATAGCCTTGTCGGCGATGAAGATACAATGGCTGGTCCGGCAACTGGAAAGAAAATAGACTTGTCGGCAATGAAGATGCAATGACTGGTCTGGTAACTGAAAATAAAATAGCCTTGTCGGCAATGAAGATGCAATGGCTGGTCTGACAATTGGAAATAAAATAGCCTTGTCGGCTATGAAGATGCAATGACTGGTAAATAAAATAGCCTTGTCGGCGATGAAGATGCAATAGCTGGTCTAGCAACTGGAAATAAAATGGCGCTCAGAGGACGGCTGGAAAATAAATGATCTCTGGGAGTAACTAAAAATAAAATGGCGCTCAGGGCGCGACTGAAAAAAATAAAAGGCCCTCCGGGAGCAACTAGAAATAAAATGGCGCTTAGGGCGCAACTGAAAAATAAATGGCTCTTTGGGAGCAACTGAAAATAAAATGGCGCTCAGGGCTCGAGTAAAAAATAAATGGCTCTCTAGGAGCAACTGAAAAATAAAATGGTTCTCTAGGACCAACTAAAAAATAAAATGGCTCTCTAGGACCAACTAAAAAATAAAATGGCTCTCCACGATACATGAAAATAACTCTCAAAGATGCATGAAAGAATGAGCTTTTCAGTAACTTGAAAGTAAAATGACTCTCCGTGATGCATGAGATGTGATAAATTGTTGGGGATCTGAATGAGACGGAACTATTTATGCCTCGGTTATTCTCTTATAGATAAAACCTGCAAAAAAATTTCCTGCATCCACAGAAAATTTCTTAGTTTCAAAGTGAATTGATCTATGTTGATTCTTCGATTGTCTGCTCCTCGTTTTGTCCCCCGATGAGACTTTTGATCTCCCATCTTCTCGGTTGCCTTTGAATTTCTAATCAGGCTGAGAATCGTTAATATGACCCTCCAAACCCGCGCAGGGTGATCTCCCACCTCTTGGTAGACAGAAGGTAGAAAATATTCATTTTGACAAAATATTTGACATGTTAGAAACAACAAATATAGAAAAGGTTTTTGAGCAAAGATCACTGCCAATTGTCATGTTACGTAAAGTTTAGATGAACATGTTCGGCTTTTGACATAGATTCCTTGATGTGTCACGGTTGTCTTTGAATTCCTGATCAAGCTGAGAATCATTAAGACGACTTTCAGATTTGTAACGACGCTTAGCAAAATTTTGTGAGCACCCTCAAAATTTCTGTCCCAATTTAGATGTTGTCAGGGATTGACAGCTTATCAGAAGCACCTTGAGAATTTTTTAGATATTTCTCAAAACTTCTGTCCCAGTTGAAGTTTTACCATGCTCTGAACTTCGATTCGTTGAAGAGGGACCTCTTTGTTTAGAATTTTGGCCAAAAATATTTATACAGGCTTTATGAATAAACTCAATAGGGACACATAATATGGGAAAGGGATACAAAAAAATA
Source organism: Solanum virginianum (assembly GCA_000787875.1). Taxonomy (NCBI): domain Eukaryota; kingdom Viridiplantae; phylum Streptophyta; class Magnoliopsida; order Solanales; family Solanaceae; genus Solanum; species Solanum virginianum. The sequence continues at coordinate 8,874 of DF364317.1, read as the reverse complement.
ATCAATCCCGCGCAGGGGTATAGTGCTAAGCTAAACCTTCGTAGAAGATTTCTTCTTATAGGAGTATGATCGATCTGTTGTGGCACCTACGTATCCCGTTGGGGTAGGAATCAGGTCAAACGTAGTTCCCCTCTCGGGAGGTAGAGAAAAATGTAAATTTTAACTAATAAAATGACTGAGGCCGACATAGGCCTCTTACGTATCTCATTCTTGAGAATTCAGGTCAAACGTAGTTCCAAGGTAAAAAGAATAATAAAAAGGATAAGAGGATGACTGAGGCCGACATAGGCCTCTTACGTATCTCATTCTTGAGAATTCAGGTCAAACGTAGTTCCAAGGTAAAAAGAATAATAAAAAGGATAAGAGGATGACTGAGGCCGACATAGGTCGCCTACATATCTCGTTCTTGAGAATTCAGGTCAAACGTAGTTCATTACAAAGAAAAATAATCTAATAACAAGCAAAAAAAATAATTACAAGCAAATCATGCAATTACAGGAAAAGAGATAAAAGAAAACTTTGAATCTCCAGACATAGTGCCTCTTAATAGCATATGAGTTGATTGTCAAGTTGTGATGAGCGATGTTTGTGCTAAATTCTGACACATCATCGCATGACCAGGTGAATATGTTAACGTACTCTTCGACAAGTTGATGAGTTTTCATTCGAGTCTCTATCAAATGAATATTGATTCTGACTTCTCAGGTGTTTTTGTTTCCGTAGATTTCCTATTTCAAGCTTGAGTAGTTTCAATTTTGACAAATGGCTCAGATATCACGATCTGTTCATCATACTCTTCGAACACTTTATCAATATTCACCTAATTTGTTCATTCAACTTGTGACATGACATGATATGATAGGTTTTTTTTTTTGAATTATTTTACTAAAAATAAATTTTGTTTAGATAGCAAAATTGAAATAAGCAAAGTTTCATAAATAGAAGGAACTTTCAACTGAAAGAAAGAAAGAGAAATTTCGGCATAGCCGCAGAGCAATTTGTATTTTTTTAAAAAAAAATATTACGAGAGAATTAAAGCATAACAAAGTAAAATGATAGAAAATGTTGGCCTCAAGCCTCTTTGGGCTACCACCAATTTTGAAAATAATATAAAAAAATGCCTTTATCTATCAAGATGAGCAAAGAATCAGAAGAGGAGTGGATGTCTAATTAATCATTTGCTCTCTCAACTCTATGTCTTGTACCGCCTAGTGTCTCGGTAAGCGCAACACCATTTCCTTTGAATGTTCAGTCATTTTACTCAATACAGATCAATTCTAAATACCTATCGAATGAAAAATAACTCAAAAGATAAATTCGTTAGTCCTTATTCATACCAAATAATGCAAAATATCACACAGAAGAATAAACACATAATAGTTGCATTGTTTGAAGACATACTAATCCCCGAAGGTAGGAAAATGACTGAAATAGGCGAAACGTTGCCTATTCAAGATTTGTGAATCAGGGAGATATTTTGACAATATCTCCTCACATTTTGAAATTGATTATTCCTTTGTAAGAAATGATGGCAGAGAAAAATAAGTTTTTTTCTAAAAATGAGGGGTCGAGCCTTGAGAGGCTGCCTACGTATCTTATGAAGGAGAAATCAGGCCCTACGTAGTTTGGCAAACTTGAATTTTTCCGAATTAAAATGAAAAATTTACCTCTTGTCAAATGAAAGAGTAAAATTTTAAAATTTTGAGAGTGGGGTTCAATTTTGTTGAGAAACTTGAGACTCGAAGAGTATTTGGACGAACTTTTCAAAGTGACTTGATTTATGTGCTTAGGAGATTCTAGAAACTTTCGAAAAGAAGTGGACTAGAAGTCTTCAAGATAGCAACATAATCACACAAACAGTTATAAAATATATCACGTAAATAAATATTGGACGTCCTAAATAGATATATGACCCTTTTGTGCCAAAGGTAGGCTTAACGATTTGAAGGATGTATATGCAATTTTAAACGTTCCATTGCCCCAAAAATATTTATACAGGCTTTATGAATAAACTCAATAGGGACACATAATATGGGAAAGGGATACAAAAAAATAATCAATCCCGCGCAGGGGTATAGTGCTAAGCTAAACCTTCGTAGAAGATTTCTTCTTCTTGGACTTCTCGACGTCTCTAAACGTCTACATAATCATACAAATAGTTATAAAATATATCACGTAAACAAATATTGCACGTCCTAAATAGATATATAACTCTTTTGTGGCCAGGGTGGGCTTAACGATTTGAAGGATGTATACGTAATTTTAAACGTTCTATTGCCCTAAAAATATTTATACATGCTTTATGAATAAACTCAATAGGGACATATAATATGGGAAAGGGATAACAAAAAATAATCAATCCCACGCAGGGGTATGGTCCTAAGCTAAACCTTCGTGGAAGATTTCTTCTTCTTAGACTTCTTGAACAACGTGAAAAGGAATTTAAAACATTGAAACAGTAACCAACTAACAGTAAGCAAAAGTGAATTGGACCTAACTAAAAATGAGTGAACTTTTCTTCTTCTTAGACTTCTTGACGTCTCTGAACGTCTTTGGATGTAATACCCTGTAAACAACCCTCTTTTGATTAACATGTGTTATTAAAATAAACTCCCAACCCCGAGGGTCAAAGGTTCGCCAAACAACATATACATCCTTTAAATATAAACACATAAGCATGATCGTCCATTTGGGTCGGGGGCCACTTTGAACTCACGGTGGTCTTTCTAATGGGCCCAACACGCCTTATGTGTTGGGTCATCTTAGGCCAATGTTTAGAAGTAGAGATTTGACTTCCCTCTATCCTAGGTGTCTAAGAGTGAATTTTGAACGGACCGGGAACCCAGGCGGACAACCTAAGCTGGAATTCATGACAACCATTGGACGAATTACGAACTAATAAATTGTCACTTATTCCAAAAATGGTTAGGTATTTGAAAATCCGGCTACGGGTTCGCAAAATCATCCTCCCAAATACACAAGATATAATAGAAACTGCCCTGAAATGCAAATGACAATTTAATATCGAATCTAAAAAAAATAAAGTAAATAAGGCAATATAACTAAACAAATCAAATAGTTAGTCAAACAACCTAATCTAATTGTTAGAACCTAATTGAATTGTACCCAGCAGAGTCGTCATTTCTGTTAATCCAAAAAATGACTTTGATTTTTTTTGAAAAATCTTATTTAATACTTAATTAATTTAAGTATAAATTAAATTCCCGAAAATTTAAAGAGTCGCCACCTAATTTTAAGGATAATTAGGAAATCAATAAAAAAATATTTTAAAAGACCTAACAGAAAAATCTTTTAAAATATCAAAGAAGTGTTCGGGTTCAATTTTTATTTTGAGAAGAACTTAATCACTCAAAGTGGCCGCTAACGTGCATTCGACCGACGATTAGGAAATTGACTAACTTTTAAAAGATTTGATTGACTTCGAAAAGTTGACTAGTTTAAGAAATTGACTAACTTTTAAATATTTAACTCACTTTGAAAAAAAGTTAACTAGTTTGAAAAAATTAATTAATTTTGAAAGAATTGACTAAATTTGAAAGAATTGACTAAATTTGAAAGAATTTGACTAAATTTGAAAGTATTGACTAAATTTGAAAGGATTTGACTAAACTTGTAAGAATTTGACTAAACTTGATTAAATTTGAAAGAAATTGACTAAATTTAAAAGAATTTGACTAAACTTGAAAATGTTGACTAAATTTGAAACAAATTAGCTAAATTTGAAAGAATTTGACTAAACTTGACAAAGTTTGACTAAGTTTGAAAGAAATTGTCTAAATTTGAAAGAACTATACTAAACTTGAAAGAATTTGTCTAAACTTAACTAAATTTGAAGGAAATGACTAATTTTGTAAAATTTTCACTAAGACCCAATTTGTAGAAAACAATTCTATCATTAAAGAGGAATCAAAAAAGGAAATCAACATAAATGGCAAACATGTTGGAGAAATTAATTAGATTAAAAAAAAGAAATAATAATACAAATAAACAAGTTAATGTTAATACTCACACAAATATAAACAAATAAATAAATAAACAAATGATATAATCTAAAGAGAGTCAAGGATTGGGCTTTTGGCCTCTTTTACTACTATATATCAGTGCAGTATACGCAACATATATCAGTGTATATGCAACATTTCAACAAGCTATTTTCCTGGAAATTCAGCCCACAAGGCCTCTTGGGCCGCCCCTACTGCTGCTCCTGCTAAATGGGTTTGTGCCCCATATCTTGCGATATACACTTAGTGTATATCTGCTGCATATTAGTGTATATCAAGGTATATATATTGATTTTATGCCTTCAAAACCTGTATATCGACTTCCATGGACTTGTATCTTCCTTATCTCGTAAATTAGGCTGACTCAAAGAGGAAAGTTGGGCCACCGTGGCCCATCAGAAATGCATGACAGGAGGGTCATTAGACCCATGAGCAAAGGTCCCATACAAACAAGAAAAGAGAACCAAATTAGCACACAACTAATTATCTAGCTAAAAAATAAAAATTAACTGACATAATCTATTATTAATGCAAACTCATCTAAAAATGAGAAGGAGAACAACGTGAAAAGGAATTTAAAACATTGAAACAGTAACCAACTAACAGTAAGCAAAAGTGAATTGGACCTAACTAAAAATGAGTGAACTGACTATTGTTGATACTACTACATACCTATAAGGAAAGTAAGAAGAAGGAATTGTCAACTATATGCAATGATAGGAGTTTTCAGTGGATTTGAAGCAAGAAGAAAACAAGATATATCCCCGGAAACCCAACGAAACTAAACTAATTCAAGTAGTTGTAAACAAAATGAATTTTTTCAAGATTTCTTATAAGTTTTAACTCCCTAATAGACCAGAATACACTTAAACAGTGATAAACAGATAGAACAAATCATTATGCAAGCGACAACAGCTAAACCACAATATAACACCAAAACAGGGCATAAAAACAACTCAAACAATGATAAACAGATAGAACAAATCATTATGCAAGCGACAACAGATAAACCACAATATAACACCAAAATAAGGCATGAAACGAGAGAAAACAGGAGAAGCTTAAGGCTTACATACTCAACTGTAGACATAATACTCAACAGTAACTTGAATAAAGCTTTAAACCAATGAATCCCAAGGAAAAGGATAGCAAATAAAACCATGAATAATGACTAAAATAAAGAAAAGATTCAATTTTGTTCATGGAAAATGCAACAACAGCCAACACTCTTAACAGAACTAAGAAATCTCAAATATAACCATTCAACCCTTATTTGATTAAAATGAGAAGTATAACAGATTTCAATCAGACAAAGAATCCAGAATAATCAAAAGAGATGCTCTGATTCATGCTAAAGTGAAATAGATCAAAACTTGCAACCATTTCAACACTAGTTTGATTCTTAGCAACTTAACAGTGAACAGAAAAGGTAGTAGCAGCACTCTCAATCAATACAAGTATTAGGTTCAATTGTTAACGTACAGAAACATGAGAAATGAGTCATTTTACACATACCACATTTGGAAATAACTCGAAATCGACTAACATATCATACTCATTGGATAAAGAACATGAAATCAATAGGTAATGCAGACCCTTAAGACTTGATCGAGACTGAGAACAATTTAACGACAATCAACAACAAATTACAGTATCGACTCAGCAAGAACAGGAATATTCCACCATTATTCGATTATATTGATAAATACAGTTGCTTGATACTCAAATAGAAATCCCAAATCACAATCACTTGCATCATATAACACATACGTTATTCAAGAAAGAAAATGGAAGAACACAGATAAGGCGTCACCTTTTGATGAGCAGCGTTCTGGGACTTCAACAAGCTAGAAAAAAGCTACTCCCAATAGACCCTCCAACTTCGACTCAAAATTCACAATTCGAATATCTTCTAATAAGCTGATTATTTCTGGAAATACTAAATATTGTATAGGAATTGTTAAGGTTTTTTCGAAGTAAGAACGGCTCAAGAATCCTAGTGTGTTTTCTTTGTCATGAAAACCGCTTCTTAACAGTGAGGAAGAAAAGAGATTAAATAGGGTTGAATTAGGGTTCGAAATGGGAGGAAAAATTTGAGGGCCGATTGGGAAAATAGGACCAATTTTTTCCCCCGATTTTGAATTCAAATCCCTCTCCCAAGGATAAGGGAATCTCAAATCGTGCCAAATCCTCAACGGATTGAGAATCTCGACCATCGCATCAAGAGAGGAAGAACATGATTCGAACGCCTGGAAATTTCCTCAACGAATTCGTACGGGGAAGGGAAGGGTCGACACGTATGTACGGAAAAGGATAAAAGACCGTTGAGGGGAGTATGGTTTCAACGTTTTCTAGTTTGGCTTTGCCAATTTTCTTCGTCTGGTTTTGGGCTTGGCATTGAAGGAGAAGGGGAAAGGGGAGAGAGAAAGTGTATACACGGGTAATGGAAATGAGGGAAGGAAAAAAAGAATTTGGGGTCGCATAGCCCCCACGTGTGTGTGTGTGTGTGTGTGTGTGTGTGTGTGTATAGGTTAGCTGAAAATAAAAGGAAATTGGGCCGGGTCAAGGGGATATTGGGCTGGGTTGACTTGATTTGGGCCAGATTTTTGGTCCAAGATGAAGGTTAAAAAATGAGTTCAAGGTGAGGATTTAAAATTGACCAATTCAATTGCAATTTTAGCTAATTTAAAGTAATTAAATTGAATTCGATTGACTAATTTGAGTACACGATGGATTATACAAATCAATTAAAGAGCTTTTAATATTATCAACCTGAAATAATTAAGAATAATAAATCCTAAAATAAATAAAATAAAATGAAATTTATTTGAGAAAAATATTTTGTTTATTTATTTTCGAATGCTAATTATTTCAAATTGTTAAAAATTAAAAGATCGATGATTGATTTGTACTATGGAGGGTAAAAATTGGATGTCAACACCCCCTTAAGCTGCAGAGTGGAAAATGTCAAGAACTTCTAGCTTGGATGATAAGAAATTATGTTGAATCACTCCAATCCTTTTGTCAACAAGTCTGCAAGCTGAAATTTAATGAACACATGAACTGGATGTATAAGACCTTCTTTAAGCTTCTCTCTAACAAAATCACAGTCAATCTCAATATGTCTTGTGCATTTATGAAATATAGGATTTGCAGCAATCAGCATAACTATTTGTCACGTCCTGGGAGGGTACCCTAGGCTTAACTGGCACTTGGAGACTTTTGCTAGCCTCCAAGCGAACCACCTAGCGAACCAAGAATTAACAATCTATCAGTGGACTACAACTATCAACTCAGTCTATCATAAATGAAATATGAAACGAACGAATAATCTCAGTGTAAAGAAAGAAAAAAAGGGAGGGGGGGAACCCTAAACATCAACCATCCTCAATCTATATCTATGAAGCCTCTATAACTACTGTCTAAGATGGTACCATGATAGGCTATGACTACCGCAATCAAAGAAAATAACTCAAGATAAATGAATGATAAATATGTCCTTCGAAAGCAAGGGAGGACTCACCAAGTCTCTGTCTAGAATCTGTGAACCTCAACGATTAGGCTGCTGAAGTTCTCTGTCTACAAAATCTGCATCATAAAACCATGCAACGCCAAAGGGGCGTTAGTACATGAAATGTACTGTATGTAAAATGGGATAAAATAAATATTATACAATAACAATAGCTCATCCATCACTCATCCTCAACTCAGAGTAAGAAATGGGCTCTATCCCATCCCTATCCGTCAAGACATCACACTATCACATCAATATCAGAGCACTATCATCATGAAACCTATCTGGAAGTTTCTATAACTGACAACCACCATGTATGAGTCGGTGATAATACAATGAAGAGATGTTGTTGCCACATCCGTCCAGTACCTTGTCGGGGTACGGGATGAGTCTGTCGGGGATCCCAAAAGAAGTCTGCCAAGCCCTTTGCTGGGCAAAGAAAACGTCCGCTTTCACGGTCCAATCCTCTCCTACCTATGAGCGATCAAATTCAAGGATGAGTCGGTTTATTTACACTCATATGGATTCATTTATCATCTTAGTCCTATTCGTTCAGACTTAGACATTTTTAGACAATCATTATTTATGTTTTTATAGGGTTGCATCCCCTTATTTTGGACTATAGATAAAATTTTATACAATGATTTTTAAGTTCTAGGGGATTAAATTCTACACTGTTCTTGTTTTCTACTTAAATTTATGGATACTCAAGTTTTGATTGCAATTAAATATGTTTCTTACATTTTTAAAATCGTAATTTCATATTAATTACTTGTTGGGTTATAGTTATAATTTTCTTACTAAAGGATTAATTTGAATATCAATCATGACAAGTTGGAATTGTGAGATGTTCTTAGTTAATTATTTTTCCTTCAGGCTTTCACCCATTGCAGAAAATTTTCCTTCGGGCCCATATCAAGAAAAACTTCAGTAACGAAAAGGAAAGCCATCAATTGAATAAATAATGTTTAGTAAGTGATCGATGCTTTCTCGTGCTTTACTTAATTAGTTACTTATTTATTTTTTTAATAACTATAACAGAAATTTATTAGACTCAATTAATTGATCTAAGGCCATAATATAATTTGAATGAAACGAGTTAAGATAGCATAATACTACTGCAATCCTCATCTATAGTGTTATCGATGAATTCAACCTCAATATCTTTGTTTACCTATAGAAAATTTGGTTTAACATTAATAATATGTCTATTTATGATGTAATAAACTTTGCCTTGTTGTAATTTTTTATCCCACTTTACAATATGATTGTTAAAAAGTGTAGCATTAAGTTTTGTGCCTGTTAAAAAAACTAATTATTAATGACTAAAATTTATAT